>JAAEAF010006389.1:0-36395 GCA_011037195.1 Triatoma infestans | reverse complement strand
TAAGAAGAGAAACGGCTCCATTGGAAAGAATAATTACTTTTTATACAACTTTATATCCTGCTAGAGAAAATTTGAAAAACGGCTATATTGGACTATATTGTGTGCCGGAACTGGATGTGAATATTTCGTTAGAGGAACTGCAGTCTGTTTTATTCAAATGCAATAAAGGGAAAGCACCGGGAACCGACGCCGTTCCCTATAACTGTATAAAATTTTACCTGCTAATTGGGAACATTATCTACTTAATTTATTCAATACAGTGTTCGATTACGGAGAAGTACCTGAGAAATGGGCCGAAATTACGATGCATTTTATATACAAGAAAGGTGACAAAGATGACTTCGCCAATTATCGTGGCATTGCCTTATTAAACACGGCTATATTCGAAACTATTCACAAGTATATTTGCGCCTTAATAAAATAAACACGGCTATATTCGAAACTATTCACAAGTATACTTGCTGGGAGATTGATGAATTGGGCGCAAAAGAATAATGTTCTTCCAGAAGAACAGAATGGATTTAGAAGTAACAGTACAAATATATCGATAATATATTTGTACTCAGCTCGGCAATAAATATTAACAAACCTCAGACTCGAAAAAAGAACGGCTTGTAGCTAATTTCGTAGACTTTAAACGGGCTTTTGATACCGTTAATCATACTTTATTATTTCAGAAATTAGCACAGATTGGTGTTAGTATAAAGATAATAAATATAATTAAAAATAAAAATCTGGTGTGAAACACTCACACAACTTTCTCCTACACCAGTTCTCAAAATGATAATTGACAAATTTTATAGCTTGTGTACCAAATTTTAATGAAATTCGTCGAAAACTGAAAAAAATTATTTAGTAAAAGCGCACTTCCGGTTTTACTAATTTTCTTGAAACTCGGAATTTTGGCAACCCATTTATTTCTAACTAATTATGTTTGGATGATAGAATTGTATAATCAACTAGGATAGCACTTTGATGAAAATCTAACCCTACCCCTCCCCTAAAAGTGCCCTTAAAAGAACTTTCCCAGAGAAATGTTTTAGATAAAAGTTGTAGATCTTTGCATGTTTAGTTTAAATACGAAGTTTCAAAAAAATTGTTGGAGCCATTTTTGAGAAAATTACGAAAAAGTGAATAAATCATTTAGTAAAGTGGTAAAGTAACGCCTTCTGGGTTATCCGTTTTTTTTATTTTTTGAGAGCTCTGAATTTCCCCACCATATTCAATTCTAATTAAGATTATTTAGATGCAAATTGTCTAATAAACTGAAATAGCACTCTAGATGGAAACCTAAACCCCACCCCTCCCCCAAAGTGCCCTTCAATGCATTTTCCCTGAGAAATGTTTTGAATAAAAGTTGTAGCTCTTTGTATGTGTGGTTGATGTTTAAAGTTTAAAGAAAATCGTCGGAGCCATTTTTGAGAAAATCGCAAAAAAGTAAAAAATCCAACTAGTAAAGTGGTACTTCCGGTTGAGGAATTTTGACAGATAACATAGTGTCAGATCCCATAGTGATACCTAAACGGAATATCAAGTTTCAACTTTCTACGGTTTTTCGTTTTTGAGCTATGCTGTTCACATACATACATACACACACATAGACACACGCACAGACCATTTGCTAAAAACCACTTTTTTTGATTCAGGGGACCTCAAAACGGATATTTCCAGTGAAAACTCGATATCGAAAATTTGACACGATTACAATACTTCCTCTTACTAAGTAAATCTAAAATTATATTGGATAACCAATAGATAGAACTAACTACGGGTATACTTCAAGGTGATGTTGTTTCGCCGCTACTGTTCTCATTATTCGTGCATGATTTGATAAAATTTGTCGGCAGAAAGAAATTTCACAAGAAAGTAATGAAATTCCACAAGAAAGTTCATTTTTGACAAACCTCAAGTGGGAGGCAATAAATAGAGTTAGAAAAGTAAAAGTAAAAAGAGAAACGGCTCCATTTGAAAGAATAATTACTTTTTATAGAACTTTATACCCTCCTAGAGAAAATTTGAAAAACGGCTATATTGGGCTATATCCTGTACCGGAACTTGATGTAACATTGTGAAATCACAACTTTATTTTGCATGAATACGAATAGAAGTACCTTCTGAAGTTTGGGCACCTCTATACTACCGCAAGCTTGAGGTAGTACCCTTAAGATTTTATAAATCCCTATATCACTGGCCCAGAAATACACCCAATCACTTCGTGCGATTGGAAACCGGACTATTTTATTACCCGACCAAAAATCTGAACGTCAATTCTAACCGATATCGCTAATGGTAGTTGTATTGTAATGGACTAAATTTTATTAAATCATGGACGAATTGATCATTTATAGATCGTCCGTTCACTACGAATAGGCCATGTAATGTGATAACAAGAAGGAGTGATAACAAGAAGGAAAATATATAATTTCTAATTATAAAAATTATAACTAGTGGTGCCAGCCAGTCGCTATCATTCAGGTCAAAAGCCGCGGTCAGTGCACGGTCAAAGGGACCGCCAAACCGCCAAAAGCACATCGCTTTCAAAAGGGTCATTATACGGAGTATACAGAAGCCGCCTGGCCAATATACAAGACCATCTGGCTACAGTCCTTTGATAACCGCCAATAAACAAACACTCAAAAGACCACCTGGATACAGTCTTTTGATAACTGCCATCACCTGTTGCCACACCTGTTCGCTGACCTATTCAAGACCTAGGGTCAACACACGGCAGGAGATGTTTTTGTGTGACCCGTAATTACACACTTGTCAATGTGTGAGTGATGGCAATATAACGTCTCTCTCACAGGAAGAGGGGATGATTATTCTTCAGTACTTTACCAGCGTATCATCAAGATTCTACCAGTGACATAGTTCATACATCGGAGAGCGTCCCTATCTAAGTATTTAAACATATATTTATTTATCAATCATTATAGTTGTGCATTCTAGTTAACATTTAAATCTTATTAAATTAAATGTAGTTATATCTTTTCAAACGTTAAATTATTGTTAAAATATATATCTATTTTCGTAAATTAGTAGTTCACATTTCGAGTAACAACTCTCTAAAAATCTCTAACTCCCAACTATTCATCGCATCACCACACCTCTCCAAGACATCTGAACCCACTACAGCCGTGTTCTCCATTAACTCACATAATTTTCTACCTCTACCATTCACTCTATCGTCCAAGAAATTTCTTTCTGCCGATAAATTTATCCCCTCGAATAATTCCTCATCCGTTTGATTCAAACCGCTAATCTAACAGATAATATCAAGAAATAAAAGTAGTTAACAGATACTGTTATCTTGGTGTTATATTTAATTCGTCAGGTAGATTTTTGCAAAATGCGGAATATTTTAATAAAAAAAAAGAAATACTTGCTTCAGCTAATGCCCGCAGTATTTCAAAATAAAGTGCGCAGTAATAACTGGGCTACAGAGGTGGCGTTGTGTAGCTCGCTGGTTGAATCCACTGTGTTGTATTCCGCTGAAGTTTGGGCACCTCTATACTGCCGCAAGCGAGATAGTACCCTTAAGATTTTATAAATCCCTATATCACTGGCCCAGAAATACACCCAATCACTTCGTGCCATTGGAAACCGGACTATTTTATTATCCGACCAAAATAGTCATGATTGGGTCCGTCTGGTGTGTTACCTGATAATTACTTCCGGTGTTACACGGACGGTTCCAGAATGGATGGTAGGTCTGGAGCTGCGGTCTATTTTGAGACCGAGATCATTTGGCAGTATCTCTTGGTGAATGGACCACAGTCTTCCATGTTCGGTCCCTCCCCATCATCATATATGGCAATGGATTGGATACCATTAAGCGGTATACATATTAATGAGTCCATTGATTTGAACGCGTTTATTCGCCGACGATTTGGTCATTTTGTCTAAATCAATAGTAGAGGGCACAGAAGAAATTAAATTTATTGGACCAGTATTGTAACAACCATAAACTTGAAGTAAACTTGGATAAAACTAATGTTGTTATATACAAACAAGGTAAAGCTAAATGTTTCAAACCGTTGATTTTATAATAATCAAGAAATAAAAGTAGTTAACAGACACTGTTATCTTGGTGTTATATTTTTAATTCGTCAGGTAGATTTTTGCAAAATGTGGAATCTTTTATTAAAAAAAGAAATGCTTGCTTCGGCTACAGAGGTGGCGTTGTGTATAGCTCGGTGCTTGAATCCACTGTGTTGTTATTCCGCTGAAGTTTGGGCACCTCTATACTGCCGCAAGCTTGAGGTAGTACCCTTAAGATTTTATAAATCCTTATATATCACTGGCCCAGAAATATACCCAATCACTTCGTGCAATTGGAAACCGGACATAACAATATAGAAATAAAAGTAATTAAGCGTATGATTAATTGGTTGTGTAAAATAATTGAAATGCCCCTATTATAAGGTTGCCAAAATTATGCATTATAAGATTGGAAGTATTAGATAGATGGTCGGGTAATAAAATACCATTATAATTGGTATAGCCAGTTAAAAGAGAAATTGTCAATTGTAGGCATGTCTTATATTCTTAACTGCGAAAATAGCGACATCATTAGAAAAGAACTACCTAATATTCTTGAGAAATATATAAATCATCATATCAGTCTGGATGTGGAATCAGTTTTTAATTCTAAATATAATAGGAGTTACAGATACATAAAGTATGCTAGGCCTGAGTGAAAGCTAGTTACAAATACCATGTAACTTGCATAAACGAAGACTGATTAGTCAATTAAGAATTTTAGTTGAAAATTTCTTTAGATTATATTTTAAAGGAAATATACACAAGTTTTGAAACTATGGAAAATTATACAATCTGTAAATTGCAAAATCCGGGAAATTTAATTCATTTTTTATTAGATTGCCCAATATACAATGGTTACCGTATAAAGTATTTAAATAATTATATTAATAGAATACGGTCAGAGCAAGTTAATATGGAAAATATTTGATGTATTTCTAATCTGGAGCATTTGAATAAATTTATATTACTATACAATATCCGCTTTATAGCTTAGATCTTTCTTATTAAACGAATAGAGTTGTGAATTTAGTTTATTATCTTAAACAAACTTGTACTTTAATCTGACTTAACTATCCAAGAAGTATTATGATTTTGATTTATTTATTGGCAGCTTAGATTTATTTTCAATAATATGCATTTGTATTTGTTTTTGTTGCTGTATTTACTTTCTTGTCCAGTAGTTCTTTATTTTGATTTTGTTTAATTATTGTTTGTATTCACCACCAAACTCCTTGTTAGGAGATATGTAAATCTCAAAAAAACAATAAATTTTTGTTTTTATTATTTTATTTTCAGAAGTAAAATTACAGTAGAGTTGGTTTACCATAGTAATAATAATAATAATAATAATACAAATATAATTAAGGAACATTACTAAAGTCACAAACAGAGTTATGTACCTATTTTAAACTAAGTAACAAATAAGTGAAAAGTAAAGAAAACTGGAATTAAACTAAACAAAAAACAAAATAAAAGAATACCTGGGAGACTAATATTAATAATAAAATAAAATTCAATATGTGGCTAAACTTAAGTATTACAATCGTGTTTAACAGACAGAAAAGTATAACTACTCCAAATTATCGGAAATAAATCTAAGTCTAATAAAAGATTTAATAAAGTAAAATAGTTTATTCAGGTAATCAACATTCTGTGGGTTTAATATTAAAGTAATATTATTGTCGGTTATACAATTCAGGTATCTATCTCTTGGAGTGGTGTAATATGGGCACTCAAAAAACACATGTTGGAGCGTCTCCGTTTCCTCGTGATTACACTTTGTAACACCGTAATGGTCCGGTTTGAATACAAGATGTTTGAAAAAACAATAAATTATACTGTCAGATCCCATGGTGATACCTAAACGGAATATCAAATTTCAACTTTCTACGGTTTTTCGTTTTGAGCTATGCAGTTCACATACACACACACACACACACACACACACACCATTTGCTAAAAACCACTTTTTTGGACTCAGGGGACCTCAAAACGGATATTTCCAGTGAAAATTTGACAAGATTACAATACTTCCTATTACTAGGAGTAAGAGAAGGTAAAAAATCTTCCATTGACCCAAAAATCACATCTCTTGAAACTTTTTAATGTAATGTGGATGTAAGGTAAATTTCCCAATGGATGCAAAAATTATTTAATAAGCCTAATAACTAAAATAATGAGAGTGATTCTTACCGTCCGATTGCTCTCTCGTCCTGCGTCATGAAGACACTTGAACGAATGGTAAAGAATAGATTGGAGTGGTGGCTAGTGTCAAATTAGAAAATAACTGTTAGTCAGTTTGGATTTAGAAAACACAAACCTGTCTACGATTGTCGAATTAAACTGACAACTGATATTAATTTAGCGTTACAAGTAATAAGATAACTTTAGCATTATTCTTAGATTTTTCATCTGCATACGATAATATACAACGGCCGATTCTGGCTCAAAAATGAGGATTCAGAACTTCTTCGATAACTTTATTAGCAACATCATACGACTTATATCAAATAGAAATATTTATGAAAAAATAAATGTTAAACTAGTAGGGCCATAAACGTCAGAAATTGGATTACCGCAACGTAGCATTATCAGTCCGATCCTGTATGCAACATATGTTGTAGATTTAGAATCTATTGTTAGGTCGGATCTCAAAATACTCCAATATATTGACGACGTTTGTATATATGTCACTAAAAGTACAATTAACGAATGCATAGGTGTTTGGAGAGGTAATAGAAAATTTAAACCAGTGGATATTAGATAATAGATTGGCAATTTCTAATTCAAAATCTGTGCTGTGTCCATTCACTAGAAGAATTAGGTGGAATCTTCCTACGGAAGTTTATTTAAACAATAGTAAATTCCCATATGAATCTACTCTAAATTTCTAGGTATCATTATGGATAAAACATGAACTGTTAACCAGGATGAATTCATCGGGATTCTGTGTACAGTCATATGCCGATGATGGTGTTATTTTATTGATGGGGCGATGTCTGACTACTATCTCAGACTTAATGCAACGTGCCCTCAACATGGTATATGATTGTACTCAGGATAAGGGTCTTTCAATTAATACCAGTAAGACTCAGGTGATTTTATTTACTAATAGGAGGAAGATCGTAGGATTAAAACCACCTAGGTTATTTAGGAACTTCGTTCAGATTTGCAAATCGGTGAAGTTTCTTGGAATGGTTCTTGACAGTAAATTAAATTGGTCGGAACATGTTAAGACAGTATCAAAAGGCAATTATTTCCTTTTGGCAATGTCGAAGAATCGCAGGTAAAAATTGGGGGATTACTCCCAAGATGATGTTTTGGATTTATGGTATGGTTATTAAACCTAAATTGTTATATGCGGCTGTGGTGTGGTGGCGTCGCATTGAGATAAGATCCGCTAGACTGCTGCTTGAGGATATTCAACGCTTGGCTTGTCTGGCGGTGACCGGTGCGATGCGGACCACGCCTACAGCTGCAATGGAGACTTTATTAGGAATTCCACCGCTCTTTGTAGAGGTGAAAACTATGGCAATGAAAGCCTGTTATAGAATTAAACAGGCAGGTTTTTGGCAGGGTAAGCGATATGGTCACTCTACCATTCATCGCGAGATGCTTTTGAAGGTTCCTATTACAGGTTTTCCTTCTGATAGAATGTTGAAAACTTTTGTTTTCGAGCATTCTTACAGTGTCAGGTTACCCTCAGGGAAGATTGGTCAAGATTGGGTCCGTCTGGCATGATACCTGATAATTACTTCCGGTGTTACACGGACGGTTCCAGAATGGATGGTAGGTCTGGAGCTGCGGTCTATTTTGAGACCGGAGATCATTTGACAGTATCTCTTGGTGAATGGACCACGGTCTTCCAGACTGAGGTTTATGCTATTCTGTGTTGTGTTTTGGATGAGAGGGTACGTAACACTAACTTAAAAGGTGTTTGTATCTGCTCGGACAGCCAGGCTGCGTTGAAGGCGCTGAGTTCATGTGTCTTCACTTCCAGGTTGGTGTTAGAATGTTCTAAAAGACTGGAAGAGCTTTCTTCTCTGAAGGATGTGCTTCTAGTCTGGGTGCCAGGTCACATGGGAATTTTTGGGGAATGAGGAGGTGGATAGGTTTGCCAAATAGGCGCCTCTCTTCCTTTCATTGGTCCCGAGCTATGCAGTTCACATACACAGACAAACACACACACACCACACAGACCATTTGCTAAAACCACTTTTTTTGGACTCAAGGGACCTCAAAACGGATATTTCCAGTGAAAACTCGATATCGAAAATTTGACACGATTATATACTTCCTCTTACTAGGAGTAAGAGTAAGTAAAAATCTGTCAATTACGAGACAATTTTGTGAGAATGTTGTGTGAGTGTTTCACACCAGAACTGTTAATATATAACGCTTCTTATTATTATTATATATTTGTTTAATTGCGGCTAATAATTACTTCGACTCCTTATATTATGTTGTAAGAAACTAGATTTTGATTTAATTAGCTTTTTGTGAAAATTGTGTTTAACATCAAATTTTATTTTGTTACATTTGTATAAACGGCCCAATATAAAATGGCGGACTTATATTGAATGTTGCATTTCCGCCTAATTCTCTTTTACCTTCTACCTCAGCAATGGTATGAAAATCCAGTTTTTCTCTTTATAGCTCACATTTAATTTTATAAAACAGCAAATAATATTGAATATGTAGTTGAGTCCATAATGCTTGATAACATCTATGATTTTATACGTCATAGCCTACATAATATTATAATTGCTGTTCCTTTACCTGTTTTCGGACTTTCATACATCGTCACAATAAGGTGCATGCTTTGACGGATAAAATCATAGGTAGTGAATAATTTCCTAGATACAACTTGATTTTTTGCTTCTTTTTTTTTAAAAAAAAAAATTTAATTGCACAATTCGATAATTTAAAAAATATCTGCGAAGGGACAATTAGTAAAAATTCTAAATTTTTCATCGAAATAATTAGCCAATCACAAGTGTACAAGCGTCAAATGAGGGCTTGGTCAATATGATAATTCTAAATTTCTGATTGGCCTAACATACACTCACATTTCACACCTTCTCTTCTACACTGATTGGTTAATTATTTGTAGCTAGAAAAAAAAAAACACAGTTTAGTATTTTTTTTACTATTTTCCTTTCGTGGGTATTTTATAAATTATCGAATTTAGTAATGAATTTTTTTTTTTATAAAAGAAATTGCAAAAAAATCAAATGATTTCTGACATAATATTTGTAGTTTTATATAATTATACATAATTTACTCTATTGCCGAGTTCGCCTCTGGCTGTGACAGAGTGCATTCGTTCTATACATTCTCGTAATAAAATTAGTGAAGATTAACTTTTTCTTTCTTTCTTTTAGTTGTGTTATAGTTTGGTATTTTTTCTTTTACTTTTTATTTCATATTTATTTTTCAATTTATTAATTTTCGCTTGTTTAATTTCGCTATTTTTTTTTCGAAGTGTGTGGTGGTTAATTTAATTTATTTCTTTTAAATAACTGGCCATGTAAGAGAGTTAGAAAGTTTATCATAAAAACAAGCGGCCTAGCTTGCCGGCCAAACTGCAGGTAAATACACTTGCTTTACTATTCATACTGTACAGTAGAAGTTACGTGCGTCTGTATGCTGTGCGTGCGTCTGTATGCTGTATGTGCGTCTATATTCTTTTAAATACGAAACAGAATTTAATAAAATAAATTATATTATAAATTATAAATAAATTTATCATACAAATTTTCATTTTTAATAGCTTCTATAGTTGGCACTCGCTTAATCATGAAATTTGGCGGTGCCGATAAGGGAGTTGAAAATTCAGGAGACGAATCTACGACGTCTCGACAAAGCTACACAAAAAGAACAAATGAAGTAGCCAATTTGTCATCTGCCAATAAAAAACAAGAATAAAAAAAGTCAAAGTAAACTGTTATATTACCACCACCCCCCTGTTTACGGGGCAGAGAGTGGCAAGTAATGCCCTAGGCGTTACTCAACTGCCCTCAGACTCAGCGATAAACTTGACGCAAAGCACTAAAGTAACAAAACCAGAACAACAACCTCAAATACATTTGATCAGTCAACAACAGATTAATCAACCTCAACCGTCGAATGACCAACAAATTGCAACTCCAACATTCTCAACAACAGCAGATGCAGTATGTTTCCCACTTTGCCACACCAAAAAAATTTAGTATTTTGCCGGAGGTTGGTGGACAACCTAATGAAGAGTCATCAGAAAAACCACCTCCAATATACGTATATATACACCACTGATGAAAGTTACACCACAATTCCTACAAATGAAATTAAAGAGGAAATAAACCTACTTGGATTCCAAGTTAGAAATGTGACCAATATAAGGCATCCGACCGAAAAAATCCCCCTGCCACTCTTTTATGTAGACTTGGAGCCAAATCCAAAAAACAAGGACATATTCGGCCTCACAAGGTTACTAAACATAGTTATCAGGGTAGAGGAATCATATAAAACAAAAGAAATCGTACAGTGTAAACGATGCCAACAATACGGTCATACACGAAGTTATTGCCAAATCGCACCAAGGTGTGTGAAATGTGCTGGACCACACCTGTGGGAACAGTGTGATATACCCTCCAGGGATATTCCTCGGACCTGCGCCCTCTGTTTTGGACCGCATTTTGCGAGTTATCGAGGATGTGTTACACACAAGGAGTTACAGCGCCTTAGAAGAGAGAGCGAGCGTTCTAGAGGTGAACATCTCTCATCCAATACGCAAGAGACTAAAGTGCCAACCTACAACGAGTTTCCTATGCTGCCACAAGCAACTACTCGTAAACGAATTATTCCAAATATTCAGCAACAATCTCAAAACATACAATATTCACATCTACAACAACAGCAAAAATTACAGCAGCAACAACTGCACCTCCAGCAACAACAACAACTGCATGTTCAGCAGCAACAACAACTTCACCACCAGCAACAGCAGCAAATCAGAAGAAAACCTTTATATTCAGAAGTCTCTAGGCCACATACATCCCAAACATATTTTCCTCCTCAGCCTAATCCTACGCATACAACTATCCCCGACTTAACTGCCTCCTTAATTCATTCTTTCAGAAATTTGAGTCCCTTCTATCACCACTTTTCACTCTTCTTAATACCCTTGTAAATCAGCTCCTTCCTAGACTAGCCCCATGATTAATCCTACCCAGAACTCTATAACCATCCTTCTCTGGAACGCTAATGGGTTGAATACCCATAGACAAGAACTTGACATAGTACTACACAATAAACGTATAGACATCGCACTCATTACAGAAACACACTTTACAAGCAGATCACACTTCTATATAAAAGATTACACCATATACAGAACAGACAACCCTGATGGTACACCCCATGGAGGGGCGCCAATTCTCATCCGAAACTCCATTTCCCATCATCCGCTCCAGCCAGTTTCCTCAGAATATATTCAGTCATCCGCAATATCTTTAGCAACTCACAACTTCTGTTTCAATATTTCTGCCGTTTATTGTCCTCCAAATAAACCTATTTCTCAGCATCAATTCGCTTCCTATTTCTATACCCTTGGTCATAAATTTCTCTCTGGTGGTGATTACAACGCGAAACACCTTCATTGGGGATGCCGAACAACAAATCCATGCGGCAAAACATTACACTCTGTCCTTTTATCCCAAAACTACAGCTTTCTATCTCCTGATCAACCCACATACTGGCCAACGTCAACATCAAAATTACCCGATATACTGGACTTCTTCATAACTTCACAGATCTTCCTTCATCATAACATCACTTCCGTACCCGATTTTTCCTCGGACCACACTCCTGTCCTCTTGCTATTTGACGTTTGCCCATTGTTTACTCCCACAATACATTCACTTATGTCAGGTAAAGTAGACTGGAAATTATTCCAGACGTTACTCGATGGAAAAATAGACTTACATTTACCACTCAAAAGCATATTGACCACGAAGTACACCAATTTTCTTCATCTATACAGACTTCGATTTGGAACTCAACACAACACACGATCAATCGAACTAATACATTAAAAGACAAAACCCCAATTTACATTCGCCAATTGATAATGGAGAAGCGGCGTGCTAGAGCTAAATGGCAACACACTCGTTATCCATCAGATAAACAGACTTACAATAGACTAGCTCACCTTTTAAGGACAGAACTAAAATTACTATATGACGCACAATTTCAGCATTATACGTTATCACTTACTACAGACGACAACTCACTTTGGACAGCTACGAAAAAAATACTCTCCTACAAAACCGTTGCCTCTCCTCTTCGTCGTGAGGACGGCTCTTGGGTCTCAACCGACGAAGAAAAAGCTTCTCTCCTTTCGTCCTACCTTGCTAATGTATTCACTTCTCATCCTGACTTAGATGACCCAACATTTACCACTACCACAGAACAAGAACTTAATGAACCACTTTCTCTCTCTCTCCCTCCTAAACCATTACACCGTCAGAGTTCTTTACTCTATTAAAAACCTTCCAAACGAAAAGCTCCTAGTTTCGACTTAATTACTTCCAATATCTTAAGCTCTCTTCCAAGGAAGGCTGTAGTATTCCTTACCACTATCTACAAATCTGTCCTAAGAACAACTTACTTCCCTATTCAGTGGAAATTCTAAGTTATTCGAATGATCCCAAAACCAAACAAACCGCATCACCTTCCTACTTCCTATCGTCCTATTAGCCTATTACCAATCCTTGGAAAAATACTTGAAAGACTCCTACTAAAGGAGATGCTTCCTCACCTTGAGACCGCTAACTTCATCCCAGAACATCAATTTGGTTTTAGGAAACAACATTCAACGATCCAGCAATGTCATCGCGTTGTGGACACCATCGCTTCCTCTCTTGAGCGGAGAGAATGCTGCTCGGGTGTTTTCCTCGATGTGAAGCAAGCCTTCGATCGGGTGTGGCACCTCGTGCTGCTCTCGAAGCTTAAGAGTATCCTTCCTTCTACATACTACCTTATCCTTAAGTCATACCTCTCTGCTCGTTACTTCCAAGTGTTGGTTGGTTCCTCTCTTTCTCCCTACCAAAGGGTCCAAGCAGGTGTCCCGCAGGGGAGCATTTTGGACCCTATCCTTTATAGAGTTTACACGGCAGATATTCTGACTAATCCTAAAACCTTCCTTTCCACCTATGCAGATGATACTGCTATACTCTCCTCAGATCCCGGCCCAGTGACATCCCACAGAAATATTCAGAATCATCTTATTATTTTGGAGAGATGGTTCAAAAAATGGAAAATCAAATTAAACGAAAGCAAAAAATCAACATGTTACCTTTTCCCTACGAAGAATTACTTCTCCCCCTCTCTATTACAACCAGTCTTCTCTTCCAGTCTCTGATGTAGTCCGCTACCTTGGGATGTACATCGACAAAAGACTTACTTGGAACCCGCATACACGACTCAAAAGACAAGAAATGAACACTCGCTATACACAACTAAAACGACTCCTAGACAAAAGATGTAGACTGTCACTGCACAACAAACGATTAATTTACACATCACTCATCAAACCCATCTGGACATATGGCATCGAACTGTGAGGTTCAACCAAGCGTTCCAACCTCAACCGCATCCAATCCCTGCAATCCAAGATCCTTCGGACAATAGTTAACGCTCCTTATTATGTTTCCAATCAACCATCCACAGTGATCTAAAAATTCCTTTCCTACCACAAGTAACTAAAGTCAGATACAAGAAATTCCCTATCCTCACACCCCAATCCTCTAGTCCGACGCCTCTCATCCCGCACTCTACCCGACAACCCTCCTAGACGGCTTAAACGCCAGTGGCCTCGCGACATCCTCTCTAGTATCAGTGCTAGTAACAGTGATTGACAAGTTGATTAGAGTGCTACCACTGGGTAGTTTCTCAACTCTGTAATTTTTATTTTATTTTGTTTATTTTTTTTTCCTTCTTTTTATTGTATATACATTTTTTACATAGAATTGTCATATTTGCTTATGGCACTATGCTGCCGTTGTAAATTTCAAAAAAAAAAAAAAATACATAATTATTAATCATTGATTAATAATTAAAATCGCAAAAAGCTGATCAAACCCAAAGTAAAACAAACAAAGTAAAGTGGTACTTTTGATTGAGGAATTTTGACTGATAACTTACTGTCAGATCCCATAGTGATACCTAAACGGAATATCAAGTTTGAACTTTCTATGATTTTTCGTTTTTGAGCTTTGCTGTCACATGCACACAAACATGCGCGCACACACACAATTTTCTAAAAACCATTTTTTCGGCCTCAGGAGACCTCAAAACGAATATTTCCGGTGAAAACAATATGGAAAGTTACAACGATACTTCCAATTACAATACTTCCTCTCACTAACAGTAAGAGACAGTATTTTTTTTTACAGTAGCTGTGAGGACTCCTCAGACGACCTTTGTCATTAAGACATGAAGCATGATGTTTTGTTTATGTAATCATTGTGTACATTTCGAGTATTATGAATAACGATTTCATCACCACCGATCAACGATCAACATATCAAAAGTTCTTTTCTAATATTTAATAGGCTACATATACTCAAAGAGTACCAAACTGACCTAGAAAAATATTGTAAACCCAACTTGAAAAACTTCTAAAGAAATTTGAAGGTGATAAAGTAAACAAATAGGATGTCGAAAGCAATAAATAGTGACGTTGGCCACGTCTTCTCCAACGTTACTTAATTCCAAGTTATTGAAATTCTTGACATAGTTACAGTGGTCCCGGTACTCTTGAACACAACAATTCTCAAATCTGTTACAATCTTGTTAAATAATTTTAAAAGCCCGGAAGACGTTATGCGAACGAGCGGAAGTTTGAACAATGTGGGTAAGTACTGGCAGCGCTGCAGTAGCGAATCACAACATAGTGTGGAGGGGCGAGTCGAAGTAGTCTCTCCAAGGCGACTCAGTTTGACAGCGCATTCGCTCAGTGACACGTGAACACTCAGCCATACCACCCATCGATGGATCATTTTCATATGTGCACCTTCTTTTTCGTATTATCTGCTAATCATTTTTTGATAATTAATTCTGCGTCAGCTGTTACTAATTTTATTAACGAGGTAAGTTTAGTTTTTAATATACTTTACCAACGTATATATATATGTATATATATATATATAAACATAGATCAACAAATATCCTAAATTAGTTCGTCGTTAATATGGGGTTACGGGTTTTCAGAAGCACCACGATACAATTATTTTTTGAAAAAATGTAGTATGAAACACTCACACTTTCTATTGCAATTGTGTAATTACTGACAGGTTTCCTTTAGGAATTAAAAGTTTAGTTGACCTTAGATTTATTATACATAAATGTAGGAGATGGTAAATTTACTTGAGGTTTAAGGCACAAGGACTAGCTGAACGTGATTAGCTTATTTTTGGCACGATATCTTATTCATACAAATAAATTTGCTGAAAAATTATATTCGCACAATTTATTGAAACCTGACATGACTCATTCATACCAAAGTATCAGACCTGCAGCATTTATGCGATCGGTTATAGAGTATTCGATATTCCTTGCTACCCCTCTTAGGTGGCTACCTAATATGTGCCATATAATGGAATCCGTACAGGATTTCATTGTATGAGAGCAGCGTCCTTTGTTAGCCCTCAGAAAACTTTCTAACGGTAGTTTAAAGTTAAACGGCTCAATCATATATTATCAGAACTACGTTAAAATTAATTCCCGCCATCCCTAAATGTTCCAAAATGAAAAAAAAGAAGATAAGTTCATATCTGTGGGAATAGCATTCCTAAGTTTAAAAGATAATTATCTGCTAATCATTTAATATACCGTTTTCGAGAGAAAAAAAAACATTCATTAAATTGACATTTCTGATTGATGAATTTACCGGAAATCGTCGTTCATGCGATGGTAGTGCTTAAACGGAATACCGTTAGGTAAGTAGCTTCCTGCTACTTTTCATTTTTGAAATATTTTGCTACAACACACACACACACACGCGCATAGACAATTCGCTAAAAACATGTTTTTCTAATTCAGAGGACCCCCAAAACATGTATCTCGTGTTCAGGAAATCACAAAACATGTTTTTCGATTTCAGAGGATCATAAAACATGTTTTTCGATTTCAGAGGATCATAAAACATGTTTTTCGAATTCAGAGGACCCCCAAAACATGTATCTCGTGTTCAGGGAATCATAAAACATGTTTTTCGATTTCAGAGGATCATAAAACATGCTTTTCGAATTCAGAGGACCCCCAAAACATGTATCTCGTGTTCAGGGAATCATAAAACATGTTTTTCGATTTCAGAGGATCATAAAACATGTTTTTCGAATTCAGAGGACCCCTAAAACATGTATCTCGTGTTCAGGGAATCATAAAACATGTTTTTCGATTTCAGAGGATCATAAAATTTTTTCGAATTCAGAGGGACCCCCAAAAACATGTATCTCGTGTTCAGGGAATCATAAAACATGTTTTTCGATTTCAGAGGATCATAAAACATGTTTTTCTAATTCAGAGGACCCCCAAAACATGTATCTCGTGTTCAGGAAATCACAAAACATGTTTTTCGATTTCAGAGGATCATAAAACATGTTTTTCGATTTCAGAGGATCATAAAACATGTTTTTCGAATTCAGAGGACCCCCAAAACATGTATCTCGTGTTCAGGGAATCATAAAACATGTTTTTCCATTTCAGAGGATCATAAACATGTTTTTCGAATTCAGAGGACCCCCAAAACATGTATCTCGTATTCAGGGAATCACAAAACATGTTTTTCGTATTCAGGGAATCACAAAACATGTATTCCGTGTTCAGGGGATCATAACACATGTTTTTCCAATTCAGAAGACCCCTAAAAACATGTATCTCGTATTCAGGGAATCACAAAACATTTATTTCGTATTCAGAGGATTATAAAACATGTTTTTCGAATTCAGAGGACCCCCAAAAACATGTATCTCGTATTCAGGGAATCACAAAGAGCAAATTGGAGAAGTTTTAGAGTAAACTATTCTAACAAAGCCGGACTTTCGGCCCGACCGATTTTCTTCAAACCTACAATCTTAGCATGTATTTAATACAAGGTAATATTATACTGTGAGTAGAGATCCGTATCCTGTAACAAAGTGGTATTTTAAAAGGGAACTTACTGATGTTCCACCTCCAGTTTCATTAGATTTCAAAAATCTACCATTTCTGGGAAAATGTTTCAAATAAATATGAGTGGCGATGACATAAACGTTACAAGAAAAATCTTCGTAGAAGTATTGTTTGGAGAAAATTGTGTTAACTTGTTATCTCACGGCCGTCTGATGCACTTTACAGGAAAAAATAAATGTGTTTTGTTCATGCACACAAACACTCACCTACAAAGATGAGTCTTGATAACATTCCTCTCACGGTAATCAATGAATGCAGTTTATTGCAAATTAAAAACTTCTTACTATTTCTTACTTCTTCTTAGTGGCGATTGTGCCACACAATTTTCGAAATTGAGTTTTTTTTATTGAAAATACATTGTTTTAGGGTCCCCTAAGGATGAAAAATCTGTTTTTAGCGAATGATCTGTGTGTGTGTGTGTGTGTTTTTTTTTATTTTTTTAACAGAATATCTCAATAACAAAAAACGTCGCAGGGAATTCTAAAACACGGTATTCTGTTTACTTACTCTCCCTTCATTCAAATCAAACAAAGGTTTCGAGCAAAAAAAAAAAAAAAACATCAACCGGTAAAGTGTGGCTTTACTAAATGTTTGTTTTTAATTTTTCGTGATTTTTCATGAAAAACGGCTCCAATGAATTGATATTCTTTAAACTTCGTATAACTATCTACACACATAAATACCTATTTGAAAAATTTTCCCGGTTTAATTAATTTTGCTGGGGGTAGCGTTATGGTTTCCTCTAAAGTATCACTTCAGTATAATATATGGTTGTATCACATTATAAGCATTGTTAGAATTCTAAATTTGATGAAAATCAATTTTGGATTTTCAGAATGGTTTTTTTGAATTTTTTTGTTGTTGTTGTAAATTTGAAAGGATATTGGTGTTCTTGTCAGTTAGTTCAAATTTAAATTTGTATATGCTTCGTTGGTTTTGACATAGGCCGCTCAGGTATACAAGTAAAATCGCCATTTTTATGGCCAGCCCAACTAAATATTGTAAAGAAAGTTTCTTGATTAAATTGTGTTGCTTAGAATATGTGTAAGTCGAGTAGTGTTCCAATATTTTTTTCGAGTGATGAATATATTAAATTGAATGATGGGATTCACTGGGCGGAATGCCTTATAAATTATAACAACAACCTTCATCTGACGAATCCGTTGCTGAACCTGAATATTGTTCTACTTGAGGCGGTTGAAGTACAGTTAAAGGTTTTTTTTTTTAGATGTTGATGAATTCGGACTTATCGACTTAAAAATCATCTTATGTACTTTATAATGCCTGGCTGTTATATAGGAACTGCGTCATGAAATGTGCTAAGTTACCTCTCAAGATATAAAGCGGCCTTTTTAAAAACATTAGGTGAAGATCTCAGATACAATCAGATAGACCATTTTGTGATTGCGGCGCTAAATAAAAAACAAGACGATGTAAAAATGAAGGATGAAGACGGTAAGATGGAGGTGGGTAGGGCAGAATGTAGAAAATGCGATGTCAGTTTGAGTATAACTGTTTGAACATTTCATTTGAGCAATCAGTCTGAATTTTTAAGTTAAATAATAATCATTTTTTTCATCAATCAAATAAATGAGATAGTTTGGTTGAAGAAAACTGATCATATATGTTTGGTACCTAGTGACCTGGATATCACCAAATGGTCACAGGCAGCGCCCGCTCTAGCGGTTACGTCGCCCCGGACAAAAAGACAAATTGCCGCCTCTTAAGAATATATATATATATAGTTGTTGCGGTTGGTTCTAATAGGAAACTAATCGTTCTGACGACGTTCTGGTTGCACGGGGATTCTCGTCACTCCAATAGTGCATGTTGCGGATGTTTAAAGAACCATTTCGAGTAAACGTCGCCTCATCGGTCCACAAAATGTTTTGGGGGAAACGACGATTCTGGGCTGTTTGTTGTAGCAGCCAAATACAGAATTGAGTACGACAGGCGTAATCACGTTCTAGCAAATACTGTACTTGCTGCACGTGATACAGATATCTACCATCCCGTCGAAGATACCTGTGCACCGTCTGATGTGACAAACCTAGCGACAATGGCACTCTGCGTGTGCTAAGGGTAGAATCGTCATCAAACACATTCAAGATGCGTTGACATGAATTTTCGTAAGAACGATCAAAGTTTCCTCGGTAGTTTATTCTCACAGAACCGGTTTCCCCTAGTCTTTAATACGCTGCTTATATGGTTTCCTGTTAGGCCAGCGGCTAGCATACTCAGCTGCAGCTTCCGCGCTGCCGTTACAAAACCCACAAATAAAAACCATATCTCGCTATTCTATGACAAAGAACTCTGGCATTTTGAATGTATGACCAGCTAAATCACGACTAAATGTTTCTGTTTATTAGAATTAGACGAATTTCTATCGTGAGATTACAATTCCAAAGTTCATTACAGGATTATTAATTAATCTTGGGATATTTTTGTAACAGCTCTCAATTTTCATTTTGTGTTTTTTTTACATTTATTTCGCATTTTCTTTAAGAAAACAAGAAAGAAACCCCATGATATTATTATCGTTGGAAAGCTGGTGAAATGTAGATATTTTTTCTGTAACCGGACCATACGCTAGCCTTAAAGAAATTTATAAGAAAATACTATTGAAAATGGTTTTTAACAGGCGAAGCGCTGTAGAGTTAAGTTTAAAGTCTCTGAAAAACCTTATAATTATTCAATTAAAATAAAACTTCTTTTTCTATAGGAAATTTAATGCTCTTTCCAAAGGTGTAACTGAATATGATTTTTGTGAAAAACTTTTTGAGATATAATCAATTTTATGACTAAAAGTGGGAAAATTGAAAATTTTCCAAAATGAAGAATAACTTTTGAAGGCGAACGAATCGGACCATGGTTTATTAAAAATTTTTTGTTCCAAATAAAGTGATAAACCATATCCCGAAGTATTGCCAGAGGTTGTTGTTTACACCCTATATATATGTATATATTTTTAAGCAAGTCTATGCATGTTTAAAACACAAGATGAAGCAACACTCTGTAGGTCGCGTCCTACATGCAATTCTGTTCTAAGAAGTATATGCATGTTCAAACAAGTTCAATTTCAAGCATCTTCACCTTTACAAATTCTGCGTTAATTTTTCAATAATTGTGTAAATATGTTTTAGCTTTTAGACATAAACAATATAAACACGCTACACACTAAATGTAAATTTTTAGCGAACGAAAAAAAATCGATATATGAAATTTTCTATTAATTGAGTATTTTCTCACACTTACAGCCAAAATGGCGCCCCGGACAAAATGTCCCAGGTTGCCCGCCCCTAGTGCGGGGCGCTGTCACAGGGCGTTAACCGACATTCGCCAACCAAATGTCAGTTAATTTATGGCTCCTCCTAGTAAGCGGAAGTATTGCGATCCATCGTGCCGCCACATTTTCCAAATTGAGTTTTACCGGAAATTATGTCCCCTAAATAGAAAAGAAAAAAATCTGGCATTTAACACACACAACGACTTTCTTTTAGCCTAATTTATACATTTAATCAAGAAATTTTGTTTAATTGAGCTGACTATAAAAATGGCGGTGAGGATTATACTTGTATACTGAGCGGCTTTATGTGGAGCGCTCTATGTCAAAAACCAAGAAAACTTGTGCAAATTTAATTTAAACCTAACTGACAGACCTCCAATACCCCTCTAATATCATTTTTAGAAAAATATTTCAAATAAATGTGATACATTTCTATCTATGCAGTAAACATTCCAAGTTTGAGGAAAATCGTGACAAACGTTTGCCAGAAATTTCCAAAAATTTGATTCTGTAAAATCATATTTTTGGTGAACAGATTTTTTTTTCAAATTTGGAATTCTATTTAAGTTCTAATTTGTATTAACACTATGTAGGTGGTAAAATCATATATTATACTGAACTGGAAAGCATAACGCTATTCGTTCTCCTAACCCCCTCCCCCATTTTTTTAGAAAAATGTTTCAAATAAAACTGATAAGTATTTATGTTTGTAAATAGTATGCGAAGTTTAAGGAAAATTGTTGGAACCGTTTTCTAGAGAAAAAAACATTCATTAAATTTGGATTTCCGGTTGATGAATTTACCCGAAATCGTCGTTCATGCGATGGTAGTGCCTAAACGGAATACCGTTCGATAAGTAGCTTCCTACTACTTTTCGTTTTTGAGATATTCTATTACAACACAACATACGAACAGACAATTCGCTAAAAACATGTTTTTCGAATTCAGAGGACCCCCAAAACATGTATTTCGTATTCAGGGAATCACAAAACATGTATTTCGTATTCAGGGGATCATAAAATATATTTTTTTCGAATTCAGAGGACCCCCAAAACATGTATCTCGTATTCAGGGAATCACAAAACATATATTTCGTATTCAGGGGATCATAAAACATATTTTTTTCGACTTCATTGGACCCCAAAACATGTTTCTCGTATTCAGGGAATCACAAAACATGTATTTCGTATTCAGGGGATCATAAAACATGTTTTTCGAATTCAGTGGACCCCAAAACATGTATCTTGTATTCAGGGGTTCACAAAACATGCATTTCTTATTCAGGGGGATCATAGAACATGTTTTTCGAATTCAGAGGACCACAAAACATGTATCTCGTATTCAGGGAATCACAAAACATGTATTTCGTATTCAGGGGATCATAAAACATGTTTTTCGAATTCAGTGGACCCCAAAACATGTATCTCGTATTCAGGTGATCACAAAACATGTCTTTCGTATGCAGGGATGTTTTTCTAATTCAGAGGACCCCAAAACATGTATCTTGTATTCAGGGGTTCACAAAACATATATTTCTTATTCAGGGGATCATAGAACATGTTTTTCGAATTCAGAGGACCACTAAACATGTATCTCGTATTCAGGGAATCACAAAACATGTATTTCGTATTCAGGGGATCATAAAACATGTTTTTCGAATTCAGTGGACCCCAAAACATGTATCTCGTATTCAGGTGATCACAAAACATGTCTTTCGTATGCAGGGATGTTTTTCTAATTCAGTGGACCCCAAAACATGTATCTTGTATTCAGGGGTTCACAAAACATGTATTTCTTATTCAGGGGATCATAGAACATGTTTTTCTAATTCAGAGGACCACAAAACTTGTATCTCGTATTCAGTGAATCACAAAACATGTATCTCGTATTCAGGGGATCACAAAACATGTATTTCGTATTTAGGGGATCATAAAACATGTTTTTCAAATTCAGAGGACCACAAAACTTGTATCTCGTATTCAGTGAATCACAAAACATGTATATCTTAGTCAAGGGATCACAAAACATGAATTTGCTTGCGGTGAGAACTGACGTTTGAAAATTTAGCACGATTGCAATACTTGCTCTTGCTAGGGAATAAGGGGGCTTTTAGGGGAAGGGTAGGGTTAGGTTGTCCTCTAAAGTGCTATTTTAGTTTATTATACAATTCTATCCTTTAAGTAATATTAATTAGATTTAAATATGTTAAGAAATTCCAAGTTTGAAGAAAATCAGCTGACCGACAGTGATTTTTTTCCGATCAGTTTTCTGCAATTTTTCTGCACTCGAAAACCAACAGATTTCATTCAATTTGCACTATCACTTTTGTTGGCAACATTTCCTAAAAAGTCATTCGAATAAATGTAGATTACTCCGTTGATTATAAAAAAAAAAATTGAAGACATTTGGTAAAAATGATTAAGATTAAGGACAATTTGTCACTTATATAACTTCAGTAAACTCCCGATTAACCGGGGCTAATGGTGCGGGAGAGGTGGCATGAATAATCGAAAAACACGGATAATCCAAACTATAATTATTTATTTCTAAAATACAACATATTATACATTTCTAAGGCAGACAATTATTTTAACATGTTTAAAATGCTCATTATTATTAAGAAAGTCTGTGAATTTTGGTTTGTTTGCAGGAATCTTTTAATGATTTTTTTTTTTTAATATCAGTTCGAATTTTTCTAAGAGGTATTACGTCTTTATACTCGAATTCCAATTTTTGTCGATGTACTCCAACAAAGTGTCAACAGAATATTCAGGGCCAATATAATAAATTAAATTCATGCAAGGATAATCGGGAGGTTACTGTATTTAGAAAGATAATAAGTGTGTGAGCGTTTTTTTTTTACTTCATCTTACACCTAGTAACAGGAAGCACCAGATTGCGAACGTGCCAGATTTTACCGGAAATGCATGTTTTAGGATCCTTGTATAGAATAAAAATGTTTTTAGTGAATGTTCTGTATGTGTGAGTGTGAACAGAATATCTCAAAAAGGGATAGTAACAGCAAGCTGAAACTTGGTATTCCATAAAGGTACCACTATCAACATTTCTGGGTTTTTCCACCCATCAAAGTAAAATAGAACGCAAAGTGAGATCGTACCTCGGTGGCTGCCAGTAGTATCAGCCAGCTGACTGCAATCTTGCCTTCCCCTAAAGAAATCACCAGAGTTATTATGTCAAGAAAGAATAGAAAAGCACCCGGTATGGATAATATCCAAAATAAGTTGTTAAAACAACTTCCTCGCAAAGCCATTGCGCTGCTAACCTACCTCATTAACAAGTCTCCAATCCTTGGTTATTTTCCTGTTACCTGGAAAACCTTCAAAATAATCCTCTTACTTAAACCCGCCAAACCTCCGAATGACCCTAACAACTATAGGCCAATCAGTCTGCTCAGTTCCATCAGCAAGATTTTTGAGAAGATCTTGTTAACTAGAATTAATCGCCACTTGGATGCCATTTAGATCATTAAAGAAGAACAATTTGGGTTTAGAGCAGGTCTGTTCCACTACTGCTCAATTAACTAGAGTCGTGGACGATATAACTGAGGCGTTCAACCAGCGCAAACATATGGGTATGATCTTGTTGGACATCCAAAAGGCATTTGATATTGTATGGCACTGCGGAATGGTTTGTAGACTGATGGAATATAATTTCCATCCTTATATTATGAAAGTAATTAACTCTTACCTTAGTAATAGAGAATTTCGCGTATCTTACAATATGGCTTTATGTCAACCTCACAAAGTGACTGCAGGTGTTCCACAAGGATCTATTGTAGGACCAGTCCTTTTTCTCATTTACCTTAACCTCCTGCCACGCCCTAGGGATGTCAGACTGGCCCTCTAAGCAGACGACATAGCTATTTATGTCTCCTCTTGGAGACTGGATACAATTGTTAACCGTTTGGATAGGGCTGTGCTCTGCGTTGAGAGGTTCTGACTGGAAAATTAAGATAAATTCATCCAAAACTGAAGCTATTTTGTTCACCAGGCGCAGGCCGGCGTTGTATCGGCATGTCAGTTTCGAAGGTCAGCCAATACCTTGGTCTGCCACTGTCAGGTATCTGAGCGTGGTTCTCGACCAGAGGCTCACCTTTGCTAACCACATAAGGGACAGAATCAATAGAGGAAAGGCAGCCATACGAGTGTTATTTCCCTTGTTTTGTAGGGAGTCTAGGCTCTCTCAAGAGAATAAGCTCTTGCTTTACAAGACAGTGGGTTAGACCAATGTTATTATATGCCTGTCCCTCCTGGAGCTTGACATGTCGATCCAATGTCGCCTCGCTGCAGGTGATGCAAAATAAGTTCCTAAGATTAGTAACTACCTCACCCAGGTATACTCGAATCCTTGACCTGCCACGTTTCTATGAAAATCGACTATGTTCAAGAATACATCAGAGTTGCTACAGAGAAATTTTTTGACAGGTGCAATTGAAGCCCTAATCAACTTTGCAGAGTAATAGGGGACTATGGCTTGGGTGGGGGTTGTGCTCAGACATAGGAGAGTAAGAATTGGCCGCATATAGCTTGGTTTTTTTTTTTTTTTAATTTTTCCCTAATCATTTATATAATTAGGCTTCCTTCAAATAATGTATATATTTACCTTTAGGAGGTTATAGCTGCTAAAGCTCACACTCCTGAGTCTTGTACATTTTTTTGTAAATTTATTGTAAATAAAATGATCTATCGATCTATCTACTATGAACGTTTCGGACAAAATCCAGAAGTGCAATTTTACTGAATGGTTATTGTTCAGTTTTCCTAATATATCTCGAAAATGGTTTCAACGATTTTCTTTAAACTTGGAATGATTTCAGCACAGATAATAAAAACATCACCTCTATTTTAAAACATTTTTCTGAACAGTTACTTTTAAGTTTACATTAGCACAAGTTTTCGTTGGTTTAGACATACAGCGCTCTACATAAGGCTGCTCGGGTATTCAAATACAAAAAATAAAAAAAATTCATGATTAATTGTAGTAATTAAAGTAAAGTCGTACGAGTGTTTAATTTTTTCTAGCGGTATGTTGTGGTGCAGTTAAGCGTGTTCTCTCTCTGCATTGCACGGATCCTGCAAAATGCATTGAATGTGCCACTCAATATTCAATATAACAGCATACAAATAAAAGCGAAGAATAAAGAAGATAGTCAAATGAGTGTATTGAAGGTTGGTTGAAGTAAGTTGTGGAATTGGGACCAGCTTATTGTTTGGTCCGTATAGAGAGGCGCCGCCACATACACACACACACACACACACACACACACACAATACAATTTACTAATTTGAGTGGTAATCTGTTATTGAAAAGAGAAGTTCAATAGAAATTGAAAACAGTAAGGGGGAGTGAACCTATGAGAGGATAGAGGGGATGCCCCGCTGACTAACTGTTCTTGAATGCAGCAATGACGTCACACCTGATACCTGAAGGACGCATAACATACCTTAATTATATTTTATAGATTGCGATAAACTTTTTAAGTGTATTTACTGTAAACAATTTTTATATGGTTACAAAACTTTGTGTAATATAATATGTGTGTGTGTATATATATGTAAGAAAATCATTGGAACCGTTTTCGATAAAATCACGAAAAAACTGAAAAAAACTATTTAGTAAAGTCGTACTTCCGGTTGATGGATTTTGTCTAAAATCTTAGTGTCGCATGCGGTCCTTAGTACCCAACTTTAAACTTGCTGCAACTTTTAGCTTTTTGAGATATTTTGTGTTCTGCGAGAACAGTAGCTTTAAGTTTTCTTGTGAAGTTCCACTTCAGTAAATGTATGGCTATAATGGTTTCTCCACTAGATTAGGAATGCCAATTTCACCACATTTTAACTGTTACTTTTATTAGAAACATCGTCAGCGAGTTTTGTGTGCAATCTGTGCTATTGCATTTTAAATGCTATTTGAATTTTGTGTATGTTGAAATGTTTTGGGCGCTCACTTTTAGATTACTGTTTAAATATATGCACCACCTGCTAGGGGTTCTAGGCACCATGTACCCCACACCATCGTTAAGGAAATTGAATAAAACTCTCCAAGTTTAATGAAAAATGTCCGTTTTATAATTAGGTGCTTGTGTGTTATGTGTATTTAGGATAGCAAACCTAATGAAACCGGATAGACAATATTGTAGTCACAGAAGTAAACCAATAAGGAACTACACGCTTGCAGTCAGCCAAATTTCCCCGCTAGCAGTCGCCAAGTTGTAACTTCAACGCTGTATTTTTATACTTATTAAACCTGTTATGTACAGGAAATGTCGGGGGAATCCCGTCTGCATCCCCAAACACGTCCGAAAAAAATCTGGTGTGAAACACTCACACAACTTTCTCTTATTCCAGTTCTCAAAATTATAATTGACAAATGTTATGTTAATGTTAGTAGCAAATACTTAATGAAATTCGTCGAAAACTGAAAAAAAAACTGTTCAGTAAAAGCGCACTTCCGGTTTATTAATTTTCTTGAAACTTGGAATTTTGGCCATCTATTTATTTCTAATTAAATTTGTTACTTTCTCTTACTCCTAGATGATAGAATTGTATAATCAACTATAAATAGCATTTTAAAGAAAAACATAACCCCGCCCCTTCCCTAAAAGTGCCCTTAAATGAATTTTCCCAGAGAAATATTTCCAATAAAAGTTGTAGCTCTTTGTATGTGTAGTTGATGTACCAAGTTTGTAAAAAAATCGTCGGAGCCTTTTTGAGAAAATTCAAAAAAAATGTAAAAAAAAAAAAAAACTAGTAAAGTGGTACTGTCCGGTTATGGAATTTTGACAGATACGTACTGTCAGATCCCATGTGATACCTAAAAGGAATATCAAGTTTAAACTTTCTACGATTTTTCGTTTTTGAGCTATGCTGTTCACATACATACACACATACATACATACACACACACACACACACCATTTGCTAAAAACCACTTTTTTGACTCAGGGGACCTCAAAACGGATATTTCCGGTGAAAACTCAATATCGAAAATTTGACACGATTACAATACTTCCTCTTACTAGGAGTGAGAGAAAGTAAACAAACATTCAAAAATCTGGTGTCAATATAACTGAACACTCTCTCTTAGTCCGCTTAATGCCCATTATATATATATATATATAGTAATATAATTTTCTTTAAATTTCAAATTTGAGTCTTATTTAATAACGTCACAATGTTTAGTTGAGCTGGCCATAAACAGGGTGGTGGGCATTTAACTTGTATACCTTAGTAGCCTTATATAGAGCGCTCTATGTCAAAACTAACAAAGCTTGTGCAAATTTAAATTAAACTATTTGACAGACCCTGCAGTACCCTTTAAAAATCCACTTTTTCAGAAAAATATTTCAAATAAAAGCGATACGATACTATCTACGCAGCAAACACTCCAAGTTTAAAGAAAAGAAAATCATTGTAACCATTTTTGAGAAAATTCCAAAAATTCAAAAAACTATGCTGACAATTTGCACTGCTAGATAATCGATTTTCTTCAAATTTGGAATTCAATCAATACTACTAGAATGTATCAATATTATGTAGGTGGTAAAACCATCTGAAGTAGTACTTTAATCATACTGTGAAGTAGTACATTAAAGGGAAGCATATTATTATTATTTGTCTGTGGGGAGGGAAACCCTACGCTATCCAAAAGCCTCACTGGGCCCATATAGCTACCTCAAGAAAAACAACAACAAACCGGGTCTAGAACAAAAATCCAGACCCGGATCTAATCCATCTAAGATTCACCGCAGTCCGAATCGGACAATAACCTTAAGCGGAAATAGCCTAAGCTCTTCCACAGACATCCTGCTCCGACCAAAGGTCCTGAACGTAATTTCCTCAAAACCCAGGCAATCAGTCATAAGATGGATGGGTGTTTCCTCCTCTGTCTCACAGACTCCACAAAATGGATCCGGCATGAGCCTCATTATGTAGAGATGTCTCCTTAAACCACGGAGAGCGCTCCGTGAAAAACACAGCAACGTCTCACTAATGGCCTTGTCCGAACCCCCGATGAGCATTTTGGATTGCCGAAAACCAACTGAGCTCATCCAACTGAGCTGTTCATGTCTGGGAAGTCTGACAGACACATGTGCCAGAAGACACGGCCAACAGCAGGCTCGGAACCAATGAAAGGAAGAGAGGCGCCTAATTTGGCAAACCTATCCACCTCGTCATTCCCAAAAATTCCTCTGTGACCTGGCACCTAAACTAGAAGCACATCCTTCAGAGAAGAAAACTCTTCCAGTCTTTTAGAACATTCTAATACCAACCTGGAAGTGAAGACACACGAACTCAGCCTTCCTGGCTGTCCGAGCAGATACAAACACCTTTTAAGTTAGTGTTACGTTCCCTCTCATCCAAAACACAACAAAGAATAGCATAAACCTCAGTCTGGAAGACCGTGATCTTCACTAAGAGATACTGTCAAATGATCTTCGGCCTCAAAATAGACCGCAGCTCCAGACCTACTATCCATTCTGGAACCGCCCGTGTAACACCGGAAGTAATTATCAGGTATCACGTCAGACGGACTCAAATCTTGACCAATCTACCCTAGAGGGTAACCTGACACAGTAAGAATGCTCGAAAACAAAAGTCTTCAACATTCTAGCAGAAGGAAAACCTGTAACAGGAACCTTGAAAAGCATCTCGCAATGAATGGTAAAGTGACCATATCGCTTACCCTGAAAGGAAAGCATAACGCTACTGTTCCCTCAATAAATTCAAACATTGATTTTCCCGGGGAAATGTTTCAAATAAAAGTGCTAGTTATTTGTGTGTGTACAGATATTTATTACGAAGAAAATCGTTGGAGCCCTTTTTTGAGAAAATCGCGAAAACTAGGAAACAAAAAGCTATTATTCAGTGCTACCGGTTAATGGCTTTCCGTCAAAATTGAATGTCAGATGCGAGATGTCACCTAATCATAATATCAAGTTTCAGCTTCTGGCTATCTTTTCTTTTTTTTAGATATTTTTACACACACACACACACACACACACACACACACACACACACACACCATACATATATGCCCACATGTATTCTCAGCCACGATAAAAATGGGACACTTATATTGTTCTATAAAATAAGACAGTAACTGTGTACACTGTATTATGTCTAATATAAATGTTATTTACGATATCTTTTGTAATGTGATTGGTGTGTTGTTTTGTGATGTAGTTGGTGTGAGCGGTTTTGTAAAAGGGCCTGTATGTATGTTTGAGAAGGAGTAATAAGAATAATTAAGAAAGCACCACTTTTTTTAAAATAGATATATTCTCTAAGATAAATTAAGTACTTTAAATATCACAATAAAAGCTTATAATAAACTCTTATAACTTAAAACTGGTACAGTTCTGATGCGTACTCCTTGATGTCTAGAACAAGTCTGTCTTGGAAAGAATCTTATCTTTTGTTCGTTCAGTTCCTCCCCTGTGATGAGAAGGGGGAAGTATAATGCCATCAAGGTTAATAAACTTTTCCAATAACTGTTCTCTTATACCTGCGTAGACCTTTTTGCAAGGGAATTGTCTCATATAATTAATATATTTCTATGTTTCTTGCATCCATCACACTTTAATCACAACAAGTACTAACTTTCTTCAGAATAGATATTGACAGCAGTAGACATTCATTTAGTGTGGCTTTCTGTTCTCGGACAGATATCGTAAGTAATTTGTTGGTTAATATTATTTCTAGTTTAAACGTAAAATTATTTGATTTGCTTAACATTTTTAAAAGAAAAAAACAAAATGGTCATTTATTTTGAGGATGCTGTCAGAGCAATCGCTCTTGCGGGAGTTACGGCGTAGCGTACGATCTGTGGCAAAACGTTTAGGTCTGTTATGTTCTATGGTTCATCGAGCAATCCTACATTATATAGAAACTGAGGACTATAGTCTGAGACTTGGAAGTGGTTGTAGAAGGGTCACTACAGATCAGGACTATTTCGCTCTCAGTTTTTCCTTGATCGGTTTCTAACAGCTACAGTGCTCAGAGATTAGCTACAGAGTTTAAAGACATCGGAGCCCTTGAAACTGTTGGAAGACGATTGTGAGAAGTAGGTGTGATGCCTATTATCAGGGCCAGTACTAACAGAAATCATCGAGTAAGCAGATTAGCTTTTGCCAATCTGCATCTCCATTGGACTGTAGAGCAATTTGAGATGAAGATTGAATTAGTGCACAGCATGAAGTCAGACGATCGAATTAGTGTGTGAAGAAGGCAGGAGCAGCGGCGCTTCATTCAGTGTACTACTAGCTAAAGTGTTCCTTTTCAAGGATAATTAATTTTGGTGTGGAGGCTGGAGGGTAGGATAAGTTTGGAAGCCTGCACCGAGTTAGTTGTTGTTGAAAATGGTGCAATAACCGCTGTTGAGTAAGCTGAAGAAGTATTTATTCATACCTTTCGCTTCATTTATCTGACACAGTTTTCATGCTAATTCATACACAGTTAGAGTTGCCACTCGCTTCTTGGGGGGAAGTCGATTTAAATGTGCCTGCACGTTCTCGGGGCATGAATAGAATATCTATGGGACATGTTTAAGAGGGGTGATCTGCCTCCAACTACTCTGCAACAGCTCCGCATTGCACTTCAACAACCATTCGACAAGAGACATTCAAAATCAGATGCCTCACCATATCAGGGCTCTTAGTATTGCCCGAGGAGTAACCAAGTACTTGATGGTGACAAAAAATTAAAAATGTTATCAAAATTTTGCATATCAAGAGTTCGTGTAAAAAATTAAAACATCACAAGATATTATTTGGCTAGCGAATTTTATTAAAAATAGATTGTGGCAATAAATGTTATTGTAAAAACTGTGTCCCATTCTTGTAGGGGCTGAGTGTATATATAGACTATTCATTGAGCACATTTTTTCGAACTCAAGGGACCTCAAAGCGTATGTTGCCAGTACAAACTTACTCGTGTGGAAAATTTGACACGGTGGCAATATTTACTGTTCAGCAATAAGAGATAGTGAAATTGGTTTCGAGATAGTTGCATGGAAGCAGATTACTTATTTAATGGCTAGGCATCCCAGCCCCACATATGGAACCTTTCATATTCAGTTTGATACAATTGACATTGGAGAACTGCAACTAGTGCTACTTTGACACTAGATTTCTGTAAGGTTAAATTTACAATTATCCAATTACAGGTACACTGTGTAATTTATTTATTAGATTATCTATGAAATTTGATAGCGTGTTGTAGTAAACAAGAAAAACCATTGTTCTGATTCAATAAATATCAGTTATTGCCTCAAACAGTGTCAGCTTACTGATTTCATTGTTTACACGTTTGACAGGGCCGGCTCAAGGCATACGCGAGAGGACCCCCACCCACCAACACTAATAACTTACCAAGCAGAAAAGATAAAGCAATAGATAATAATTCTAAATGATGGTACTTGTCTATGTTCCAGAAAGTGAGCCACCTACGTAGGTCTAACACCCCCCCCCTACTTCATCAGTATATTTCTCTAATACAATTCATATTGATATCATTTCGCTAAATAAATAAAATATCTGCAAATATTTTTATAATTAGATGTATCTATTAGTTTGGCTTATCGGCCAGGAAGTTATCCAAGAAAACACCAAATAATTTTTTGAAGTGTTTTTTATTTGAAACCTGACGTTTTGGCAACATTGTTTACATTCATAGTAGTTGTGTAGTGGTTGGTTTCGCAGAGCTGGAAAGCATCGGAGACATTTTCCGTGATAGCCTGCTTCATTTTGTGGCCATCAACCGGTTTCGGGCGTTCGCCCATCTTTATAATATAAACTTCTCTATAATACAAACTATAATATATAATATATCATATTCTATAATATAAACTTCCAAACTTCTTCTCTTACTCTAAGATAGCCCCTGAAGAAGGTAAACAATGTTTGCCGAAATGTTGGGTTTCAAATAAAAAAAAAAAACACTTAGAAATTATTTGGTGTTTTCTTGGATACTTCCTGGGCCGATAAGCCAACTAATAAGATACATCTGATCATTTCAAGTCTGTGTTGTCACACTATCTGAAAAAACGCATCCTGAAGATGGGCGAACGCCCGAAACCGGTTGATGACCACAAAAAATGAAGCAGGCTACCCACGGAAAATGTCTCTGATGATTGTTTACCTTCTTCAGTGGCTATCTTAGAGTGAGAGAAGTTTGGAAGTTATAGTAACTATAGACATAATCAAACATGTTTGTGACAAGACTTCCAAACTTCTTCTCTCACTCTAAGATAGCCCCTGAAGAAGGTAAACAATGTTTGCCGAAATGTTGGGTTTCAAATAAAAAAAAAAAACACTTAGAAATTATTTGGTGTTTTCTTGGATACTTCCTGGGCCGATAAGCCAACTAATAAGATACATCTGATCATTTCAAGTCTGTGTTGTCACACTATCTGAAAAAACGCATCCTGAAGATGGGCGAACGCCCGAAACCGGTTGATGACCACAAAAAATGAAGCAGGCTACCCACGGAAAATGTCTCTGATGATTGTTTACCTTCTTCAGTGGCTATCTTAGAGTGAGAGAAGTTTGGAAGTTATAGTAACTATAGACATAATCAAACATGTTTGTGACAAGACTTCCAAACTTCTTCTCTCACTCTAAGATAGCCCCTGAAGAAGGTAAACAATGTTTGCCGAAATGTTGGGTTTCAAATAAAAAAAAAAAAAAAACACTTAGAAATTATTTGGTGTTTTCTTGGATACTTCCTGGGCCGATAAGCCAACTAATAATATAGGATCATTTCTAACGGCCAACAATAATTGCTAGAATTTGATATACTTTTCCATATTATAATTTTATAAGCCACAGATAAAAAAAGTCTGCAATAAAGAGATACAAACCGGACAATTTTTATTTTCTATAACTGTTGTTAGGTTACTGCTTGTATTGTGATCGTGTCAAATTTTCGATATCGAGTTTTCACCGGAAATACACGTTTTGAGGTCCACTGAATCCAGAAAAGTGGTTTTTTAGAAAATGGTGTGTGTGTGTGTATGAATGTTCAAATATATATGCTCAAAAAAGGAAAAATCTTAGAAAGTTGAAACTTGATATTCCGTTTAGGTATCACCATGGGATCCGATAGTAAGTTAACTTTAGAGAATGTTTTTTTTTCTTCACTTTTTTACGATTTTCTCTAAAATGCTCCAATGATTTTCTTTAAACTAGGAATGTGAACTACACATATAAAGAGCTACAACTTTATTTGAAATATTTCACTGGGTAAACTCATTAAAAGGAGCTTTTGAGTAAAAGAGATAGGGTTATGTTTACTTCTAAAGTGCTATCTTAGTTGACTTTACAATTCTACCATCCAAAAAAAATCTGGTGTGAAACACTCACACAACTTTCTCTTACTCCAATTCTCAAAATTAATATTGACAAATTTTATATCAATGGTAGCCAGCTTCACAGAAAGCCATCCATTTACTTCTAATTAATTTTCTTTGGATGATTGAATTGTATAATCAACAATGATAGCACTTTAAAGAAAAAAAAAACATAACCCTGACCCCTCCCCTAAAAGTGCCCTTAAATGAATTTTCCCAGAAAATGTGTTTAAAATCTAAGGTAGTGTGTAGATCTTTGTATGTTTAGTTTATATAAAAAATTTCAAGGAAAATCGTAGAGCCTTATTAAGAGAAAATCGGACACAACTAGTGAAAAAACAAAAAAAAATCATTCGTAAGTGGATAAGTAAACCAAACGCACGTTCCGTATCCGAATTTTTTTTGTTCTAACTCGGAATGTCAACAATATATTCAATTCTAATTAACACTTTTAGATGATAGAATTGTCTAATAAACTCAAATAGCACTTTAGAAATAAAAAACCTAATCCCACCCCTCCCCCATAACTGCCCTTAAATAAATTTTGTTCCCAGAGAATGGTTCAAATAAAAGTTGTAGCTCATTATATTGGTGTAGTTTATATACCAAGTTTAAAGAAAATCGGGTTGGCGATTTTGAGAAATACGCAAAACGTAAAAAAAAAACAACTAGTAAAGTGGTACTTCCGGTTGAGGAATATTGACAGGTAACGTATTGTCAGATCCCATGGTGATACCTAAACGGGAATATCAAGTTTCAACTTTCTACAGTTTTTTCGTTTTTGAGCTAAACCACTTTTTTGGGGACTCAGGGGATCTCAAAAATGGATATTTCCGGTGAAAACTCGATATCGAAAATTTGACACGATTACAATACTTCATCTTACTAGGGAGTAAGAGAAAGTAACAAATTTAATTAGAAATAAATAGATTTCCAAAATTTCGAGTTTCATAAAAAATTAATAAACCGGAAGGACGTTTTTAATGAACAGTTTTTTTTTTTTTCAGTTTTAGCGTTTTCTCCAATAAAAACATCGACAAATTTTGTTAAATTTAGTACACTAACTATTAAAATTGTCAGTTACAATTTTGTAAACTACAGTAAGAGGAAGTTGCGTGAGTGTTTCACACCAGATTTTTTTATATTTTTATTACTTTCTATTTATTATTTCTTTTTATTTTGTACTGTTGGCATTTGAGCTGTCATCAGCTTCTTGAAGCAAGTCTTGTATAAATGTGATTGACATTTTCCGAAATGAATTTTGTAGAATATCTATCTATGGTTCATGTTCAGGAGGCGTTCATGATCAGCCTCCAACTACTCGGTTTCGGACAAAATCCACCTACCGCTAGTGTTACTTTATTCTATAGTTTTTTTTTAAAGTTACTCGCGGTTTTCTCGAAAGCGGATCCTACGATTTTCTTTAAACTTGGAGTACGACTGTTCAGATAAAAAAGTAACATTATTTGAAACTTTTTACCGAAAACATTGATTATACAGCAGTTTTGTGGGGTCTGTCGGTTAGAATTAAATTTAATGTACACTAGCTTTGTTGATTTTGACACAGGGCGCTCCACACAAGATCGCTCGCTCTGGTATACAACTATAACCTCTGTACTTTAACTATAACCTCTGTACTTTAACTATAACCTCGACTATAACCTCTGTACTACCTTTTTTTATGGCCATCCTAACTGAACACTGTGAACGTTGCAATTTTACAAAAAAATTTGTCAATTAAATTATATTAATTGGATTAAGAGAAAGTCGAGTGAGTGTTTCACACCAGATTTTTTTAGGGATATTTTGTTTACGCAATACAAAAAATTGGACATATTGATTGTGTCACATTTTGAAAATTGAGTTTTTTTTCTTACCAGAATTATATGTTTCAAGTGCTCCGGGTATGATTATTAATACTAGTTAGTATAGGGATTGTGTGTATGTGTATTGTGAAGTGTGCGTCTTCACTATCAACTATCATTCAAATCACATTTTACTTTCTGTTAGTAACGACAAGTATTGCAATGGTGCCAGATTTTCTTATACAGTTTTCACCGGAATACATGTTTTTGAATCCCCTGAATACGAAAAAAATGTTTTAATGAATGTACTGTAACAGCGCCCTGTTCTAGCGGTTAAGTTGCCCCGGACAAAAAGACAAATTGCCGTCCCTTAAGAATATATAAGACCGAAAATGCTCATTGAGCGAAAAAACAGCTCAGAACGTGTTGTGATCACTGAAAACATCCACATCGCGAAATCGTTTTGTGGGTGTTATGAAAATGCTGTGGCAATTACAGAAAGAACACATAGCGAAATTTTTGTCGTGGCCTATCATGCTATATGACCGACCACAACGCATTGTGGCAATGAAGAAAAGCCATGACGCATTCTGAGCACTACTAGTTGGTGTAACCATATCACGACGGACAGGTTGTAACTTGTCGGTTTGAGTACAACGATGCATTAAAACATC
>JAAEAF010006388.1:0-26138 GCA_011037195.1 Triatoma infestans | reverse complement strand
AAAGATCTGTGCTGAGGAGAACCTGCGTATGGAATCTAGAAATAGAGAGATATGCATCTTCTTGGGCAGCCAGGCTGCGCTGAACGCTCTTCGGGCGTTGAGAATTACCTCCCCTTTGGTCAGGGAGTGTAGAGACTCCCTGGAGGCATTAGCCCGGCACAACAAAAATCGGCTAGGATGGGTGCCGGGGCATAAGGGGATCATAGGAAACGAAATAGCCGACCAACTGGCCAGGAAGGGAGCGAACGCTCCCTTCCTCGGACCGGAACCTGCTCTAGGGGTGGCCAAAAGTATGGTAAGAGCGGCTCTGAGAGACTGGACTCGGAGGGAACATAACCGATACTTATCAAATTTTACAAATGTTTCTTCACCACATAATTTAAAGTCCATAAAATAAATAAATTATTAGCCTTTTAATTTAAAAATTCACAAAAATAAATTATACACGTCACTCTAAATTTAATAAATTCAATTTCATGTCAGATAGAAGATAAAAACTTTATTGCAAATTTACAAATATGTACAATAATAACAAATAGAAGTTCCAATGTACATTAAAATTATAACCTTCCTACATTGTTTGTATAGTGATTTATGGGATAAGGTGAGGTACAATATGCTGGGAAAAAGGGGAAAACCTGCAGCTTTAGGAAAAATATTACGAGAGGATGTGTTTCAGTCTTTTATGCCTGTAATGTATGGATTGGAAGTAGGAGGCTATTTCGCGGCAGAGTGGATTAAGATGACAATCTAGAGTGGAGAGGAGTTTCAGGAGACGATTTTGGATGAAGGAATAAACTGGGATACGATTTTGGTGTGTCGTGGTGAGTCAGTCAAAAGTCTTAGGAATTTGAATTCTGGGTTATCTGAAGTTTTTTGATGTTATTGTTACTAGTCAGGCTCCAGGCGGAGGAAGCGTAAAGTAACATCGGTCTGATAACTACTTTGTACAGTAGGAGTTTGTTTTGTGTGGTCATTTTTGAGTCGCGTGACAGTAACGGGAAGAGTAGTCTTTATAGTCATTTTTCCAGAATTCGCTTTGTCTTGTACGTGGTCATGAAGTTCAATTTGTTGTCCAGAGTTATTCCGAGGTACTTGACGTTGTTAGTCCAAGCGATCAAAGTATTGTTGTGTTTAATTTGTCTGTTGATTATAGGTCTACGTTTAGTAAACAGTACGGCGTTTGTTTTGTCGTGATTTATTTTCATTTTCCATTTAGTGCAGTATTTGGTCAGTTTGTCTATTGCAGATATAAGTCTGTTAGTGATAGTATCAATTCTCCATAATGATGTGTACAAAGCCACATCATCAGCGTATAGGCTAGGTTGATATGAGTAGGTTTGGATACAGAATTAATGTAGGTGATGAAGAGGAAGGGACCCAGGATAGAACCTTGAGGAACACCTGCTGTTATTGTTACGAGTCAGAAGAGGCCGTGTTTAGTTGGATGTAAAATTTTCTGTTGACAAGGTATGAGTGTAGGAGTTTAGTAAGATATAGAGGGAAGTTTATTCAATGAGGCAGAAGAGAAGTCCCGTATGCCAAACAGTGTCGAAGGCTTTGCCTTTGTCGAGAAGTATCATGCCAGTGTGCTTTTTGCAATGAAAGTTCGTGTAATGTAGTCAACTATTCTAGTCAGTTGAAGTTCTGTGGAAAGGCCTGGCCTGAAGCCAAACTGTTCGTTAGTTAGTATATTGTTAGCGTCGAGGTGTCTAGTATCTGGATAAGACTATTTTTTCAAGCTGCAGTTCCAGGCTGAGTGTTTGGCGTTAAGATCGCCTAATATTAGTACCTCTCTATGAATAGATAGGAGGTCCAATATGTCACTGGGACGAATTGTTCGGTGAGGAGGTTTGTAACAGGAAATTATTATTACAGGCATATTTTCTAAAAATACATTAACGCCTACGGCTCGACAGATGAGATTGAGGGTAAAGTAATGGATTCGTGGTTGATGTTAGCATTGACAGCTATTGCTACACCTCCACCATGTTGTATTCCTGTCATTTCTATGAATACGAAAACCAGGAAGTTTAAACCTTTGGTTAGGATTCAGTTTGGTTTCGCATAGACAGCAAACCTCTATACGCCTCTCTGCGAGTATTTGAGATAATTCATTGGCTTTATTTTTAACAGAATTAGGATTCCATTCAAGAAGTTTACACACATTGCTAGGATTCATTAAATAAAATTTAAAAGAACAGTATTAAGCAATGCTATTAATCGAATAACAAACATACACCTTCGATTAAGGCCACTATTATGGGCAAGGGATCTTGGGAGCATTTATTACTATTATTATGCCGGGTGCCTAATGGTGTGGGACATAAGCCTCTGTGGCTTTTATGTCCCCGATGCCCCCCATATACCCTTAATTAATCTCCCCCGGTAGCTTACCGGTCAGTCTACAATATCCCAAGATATCCTTAAACTCCAACTCGCCCAGGCAATCCTACGAGAGTGGTGCCCTCCCAAATACGCGAAACCTAGTACCAGCGAAACAGGGACACGGACATAAGTAGTGGTACACTATTTCCCTGACGCAGTTCTACTGAGGGACAGGAGATACTCCGAAATTCCCTCCTTACTTGCTTTTATAAATCTTTTAGCTTGGAGGCACCCCTGCGTGTCCCCCCAGCATTTCTCCAAGACTCTCATCTCCCAAAGTCTAATCTGTTTATCACGAAATTTCTTTGTGACGGCAACGGCTGGTTCAGGACCACAAAATGGCAATGATGATCCCTCCCTAGCCAACTGATCCGCCCTCTTATTGCCCTCTATCCCCGCATGTCCTGGTATCCAATAGAGACGCACCTTACCAACGCCGACTGCATCAAGTCACACACCACACTCAGATGCCTCCCTGTGATTAAGATTACCCCTCATCAGAGTGCATCTGCAGGAAAAATCTCCTACGGTTCATCTCCCAAAGTAGCTCATCGACGATGAGACACCATAGGTGTGGAGACAAACTCCCTCCTTGGGGAAAGCCCCTACTAGCTTTCACTTTTCTCTCCGCAGCTCCCAAACGAGAATAAACAATCCTCGAAGTCAGGAGGTTAACTATCCATCTAACCAGGGTCCCATCCACACCTCTCTCCGCCAATAACACTCTGATTCTATCATGGGCCACGCTGTCGAATATTTAGTTAGTAGACATTCCTCACATTGATTGATATAAGTTTGTATTGATTTTCTCTGGTTCGGCCAGTAGTATTTTTTTTTTATAGCATGGTCAGTTCCATCTATTCCTCTGTGATTATTCTTTCCTCGCTGCAAATTTGCCGAAACTACGTAGTAGTTTTCAATTGTATCTTTAGCGTCATCTTCGCTTTCTATGTCTATTAATTTTTGTGTATAACGAGTAAAGTCAATCTCTGCATGTTCTAAATATTTAATAATAATAGTATATTTTATTATACAAATTAGTCTTATATACAAAAGAAAGAAAGAAAACAAGTATATAAGTAGATAGAATTGACCGGTTCTAGGCCACTTTCCTGCACAACATGGCGGCCGTCCCCCTCGCTCACACCGCTCCTAGTCACTTACCCCCTTACCCACCACTTAACCCTCTCCCCCAACTATTCCCAACTTCTCCCCCACCCGCTCCCACACATCCTTTCCTGTAGACAAAGAGATGTTAAAAATTAATTTTTTTTTGGCTGAGGTCAGAAAAGCGATCCCGCAACCTTCCCCATACAAGTCCATCACTTTCACCACTCAGCTATTTTCTTTAGATCCTTATACCTCACCCACATACTTCTCCCTCATCTCTCTCACATCTTTCCCTATATATACATATATATTTAATATATATATATATACATGGACTTAAAGGAAGGCTCTGCCCAGGTACCCTAGGCCAGGGTTCATTAACCTTTGCATCTGTGTTTTTCCATTCGTACAAAAGTTTATTAACCTCTATGTGTGCACAATGTTTCCAATATAATTCCTAATTATAATATTTATTTATTTTTTTTACACTAAGTCTTAAAGACAGAAACCCTCCACACCCCTCTTTATTTAGGATAAAAGTATTTTTATCGATCAAGTTTATTACCAACACATATATCCAATCCAATATAGTGATTCCTAAGACAGATACTTATATATGTTTTTTTTTTTTGGTAAACATAAACTAAAACTTAATCTATGCCTCCTTCTTATACACCTCAAAATATTCCCCAAAAAAAAGAAATAATTTTTAGTCCTGTTTAATGTTTTAACTTGTTTCCTCAGCAAATCTTTAAGACTTAGTGTAAAAATTTTAAAGTAAGGTGAATAAGAAGGAGGCATAGATTAAGTTTTAGTTTATGTTTACCAAAAAAAAACTTACATAAGTATCTGTCTCAGGAATCAGTATATTGGATTTTATTTAATTTATAAATTATGTATATTATCAACAAAATAAAAATAAAATTGTAGTATAAGGGATGGATTTTGTAATTAAACAAAATATTACGTTTGTGTTATTTATAATAGAACCGTACAAATCTATGTATTGTGGGAGAAAAAATGATAGAGAAAACGGTGATCAATTTAATTATTATGATTATTTCCTTTCTTTTTACTTTCTCTTACTCCTAGAAAGAGGAAGTATTGTAATCGTGTCAAATTTTCGATATCGAGTTTTCACCGGAAATATCCGTTTTGAGGTCCCCTGAGTCCAAAAAAGTGGTTTTTAGCAAATGGTCTGTGTGTGTGTCCGTGTGTGTGTCCGTGTGTGTGTGTGTGTGTGTGTGTGTATGTTGTTGAAATTCTGAGTTTGAAAAAAATTGGATAACCGGAAGTTCGTTTACTTTACCACTTTACTAAATGATTTATTCACTTTTTCGCAATTTTCTCAAAAATGGCTTTGACGATTTTTTTGAAACTTCGTATATAAACTAAACATGCAAAGATCTACAACTTTTATCTAAAACATTTCTCTGGAAAATTTCTTTTAAGAGCACTTTTAGGGGGGGTGGGGTTAGATTTTCATCAAAGTGGTATCTAGTTCATTATACAATTCTATCATCCAAACATAATTAGTTAGAAATAAATAGATGGATGAAATTCCGAGTTTCAAGAAAATTAGTAAACCGGAAGTGCGCTTTTACTGAACAGTTTTTTCAGTTTTCGACGAACTTCACTAAATTTGGTACACAAACTATAAAATTTGTCAATTATAATTTTAAGAACTGGAGTAAGAGAAAGTTGTGTGAGTGTTTCACACCAGATTTTTACTTTCTCTTACTCCTAGTATTACGTTCTCTATCCTAGTAAGAGGAAGTTTGTTTCCTTTTGGATTGCAAAATAGAGAAACATTTATTTATTTTTTGTTCTCTAAATATTTACAAAACAGCATGTAGTGCTAGTGCGCGGTGTGTGTGTGTGCAGGGGCGCGTAAGGCTGGTTAGGAATGATCTGACGCTGCAAAAATACTTGTGTGGTAATTTTGTCTAATAAAAACAAGTTAAAACATTAAGCAGAAACTAAAAATTTTTTTTTATTTTTTGGGAATATTTGGATAAATTTCTTCCAAATGACTACAGAATATATTTATCTTTCTAATCGGTACCAATTACAACAAGTTTGGGGGCCAGACACTTGTATGTTTGCACTATTTTTTTTTTGTTTTGTTTTAAACAGCTCTAACGATTTTTTTTTTAACTGATAGACGTTAGTGCTGGAAGAAAGGTCCACAGCTCCAAAGAGAAGAGTTTGAATTTGGATATAACGCAATCATTTTCCCCAGATTAGAAACTAATTTTCCTATACTTTGCAAACATTGGTTTAACTTGTTCCAATATTCTTCGATTAAAAAAAGTAACATATTTTTAGTGCATAATATCATATGCTGTTTAGCCATTATGCCTGTTTAACAATGTAAGACAGTAGAACAAGTTGTTACATGTTTGGAAAGACTGAGGAAAGCAGATTCATCTTGGATTACTAGCAAAACAGTTATTGCAATCCACAATAATTGCCATACGATAACTGGGTTTAATATTTGCCAGTGTGTAAACTGGGTTTGCTCTGTGCAAGTCTGTGTTGTCACACTGTCTGAAGAACGCATCCTGAAGATGGGCGAACGCCCGAAACCGGTCGATGACCACAAAATGAAGCAGGCTACCACGGAAAATGTCTCTGAAGTTATTAATATCTTCGGTCGAACTAATTGTTTATAAATTAAACAAAATAATTAAAGAAAAGAAAAAAGCTAGTGTTTAACCAGAGATTTAGTAACTGTTGTATCTCAATTTACGTACTAAATTCCGAATCACTTTTCTAATCTAAAACGTACTCAATTTACACACATAATTCGGTCAATTCTTGCAAAATAGAGGTGTAAGTTTTCGGTTAAAAATGTAAAAGTCGAAAGTACCTATCTTACAGATTGACATGTAAGAAATAAAAGTAAGAATAGCGGTCTATGCGTGCATATTAAAACTAGTAATTTAACTGGAACTTATATGAATTTTGTTATACATTTTTAAACACTTCTTATTAGAGCAAAAGTAATTTCTTTAGAGATAGTTTGTGGAGTTTCTCAGTAATATCTTACATCTAGTGGAAAGCTGATCAAACAGCAATAATGTAATTTTCAAAAAAATCGACTGTCGAAATAATTGTTTGTACAATTAAACAAATTAGTTAGAGAAAGGAAAGATGCTTAGTTAGAAAAGAAGCTTAGTAGAACTAGTAGTGTTTTTATCTCAATTTACGTACAAAATTCCCTATATTTTTAAACACTTTTCTAATCTAAGAAGCACTCAATTTACGTACTTAATTCCCCCAAAATAGTGATCAGTTTCCAATTAATTGGTAAATGAATTATTCTATATTTTTAAACATTTTTGTAATCTAATACGCATTCAATTTACATATCTAATTCCCTTAGAGAATTTATTAAATTAAAGGAATTTATACATCACCTAAATAGAAGTAACTTCCTTAGTGAATAACAGATTGAATTTTACTCCTAGAGCTGTGGATGTGCTAATGAGTCATGACGAATGATTAGACAATAGAGAATGTATTGTGTTAAATGTCTTGGGATTTTGGTCAGGTTAAAATGTAATATTTTGGGTAAAATCACTGCACACAGCAAAGTTTCATTGGACTACAATTAAATTTGTCGAATAACTCAGATGTACAAAAGAATATAAACATATATTGCACTAAAACATTCATAAGTTATCGTATGGCAATTATTGTGGATTGCAATAACTGTTTTGCTAGTAATCCAAGATGAATCTGCTTTCCTCAGTCTTTCCAAACATGTAACAACTTGTTCTACTGTCTTACATTGTTAAACAGGCATAATGGCTAAACAGCATATGATATTATGCACTAAAAATATGTTACTTTTTTTAATCGAAGAATATTGGAACAAGTTAAACCAATGTTTGCAAAGTATAGGAAAATTAGTTTCTAATCTGGGGAAAATGATTGCGTTATATCCAAATTCAAACTCTTCTCTTGGAGCTGTGGACCTTTCTTCCAGCACTAACGTCTATCAGTTAAAAAAAAAATCGTTAGAGCTGTTTAAAACAAAACAAAAAAAAAATAGTGCAAACATACAAGTGTCTGGCCCCCAAACTTGTTGTAATTGGTACCGATTAGAAAGATAAATATATTCTGTAGTCATTTGGAAGAAATTTATCAAAATATTCCCAAAAAATAAAAAAAAATTTTTAGTTCTGCTTAATGTTTTAACTTGTTTTTATTAGACGAAAATTATTACACACAAGTATTTTGCAGCGTCAGATCATTCCTAAACCAGCCTTACGCGCCCCTGCACACACACACACGCGCGCACTAGCACTACATGCTGTTTTGTAAATAATTTAGAGAACAAAAAATAAATAAATGTTTCTCTATTTTTGCAATCCAAAAGGAAAACAATACTTCCTCTTACTAGGAGTAAGAGAAAGTAATACTAGGAGTAAGAGAAAGTAAAAATCTGGTGTGAAACACTCACACAACTTTCTCTTACTCCAGTTCTCAAAATGATAATTGACAAATTTATAGTTTGTGTACCAAATTTATGAAATTCGTCGAAAACTGAAAAAACTGTTCAGTAAAAGCGCACTTCCGGTTTACTAATTTTCTTGAAACTCGGAATTTCAGCCATCTATTTATTTCTAACTAATTATGTTTGGATGATAGAATTGTATAATCAACTAGGATAGCACTTTGATGAAAATCTAACCCCACCCCTCCCCTAAAAGTGCCCTTAAAAGAATTTTCCCAGAGAAATGTTTTAGATAAAAGTTGTAGATCTTTGCATGTTTAGTTTATATACGAAGTTTCAAAAAAATCGTCAAAGCCATTTTTGAGAAAATTGCGAAAAAGTGAATAAATCATTTAGTAAAGTGGTAAAGTAAACGAACTTCCGGTTATCCGATTTTTTTCAAACTCAGAATTTCAACAACATACACCACACACCCACGGTGACACACACACACAGACCATTTGCTAAAAACCACTTTTTTGGACTCAGGGGACCTCAAAACGGATATTTCCGGTGAAAACTCGATATCGAAAATTTGACACGATTACAATACTTCCTCTTTCTAGGAGTAAGAGAAAGTAAAAAGAAAGGAAATAATCATAATAATTAAATTGATCACCGTTTTCTCTATCATTTTTTCTCCCACAATACATAGATTTGTACGGTTCTATTATAAATAACACAAACGTAATATTTTGTTTAATTACAAAATCCATCCCTTATACTACAATTTTATTTTTATTTTGTTGATAATATACATAATTTATAAATTAAATAAAATCCAATATACTGATTCCTGAGACAGATACTTATGTAAGTTTTTTTTTGGTAAACATAAACTAAAACTTAATCTATGCCTCCTTCTTATTCACCTTACTTTAAAATTTTTACACTAAGTCTTAAAGATTTGCTGAGGAAACAAGTTAAAACATTAAACAGGACTAAAAATTATTTCTTTTTTTTGGGGAATATTTTGAGGTGTATAAGAAGGAGGCATAGATTAAGTTTTAGTTTATGTTTACCAAAAAAAAAAAACATATATAAGTATCTGTCTTAGGAATCACTATATTGGATTGGATATATGTGTTGGTAATAAACTTGATCGATAAAAATACTTTTATCCTAAATAAAGAGGGGTGTGGAGGGTTTCTGTCTTTAAGACTTAGTGTAAAAAAAATAAATAAATATTATAATTAGGAATTATATTGGAAACATTGTGCACACATAGAGGTTAATAAACTTTTGTACGAATGGAAAAACACAGATGCAAAGGTTAATGAACCCTGGCCTAGGGTACCTGGGCAGAGCCTTCCTTTAAGTCCATGTATATATATATATATTAAATATATATGTATATATAGGGAAAGATGTGAGAGAGATGAGGGAGAAGTATGTGGGTGAGGTATAAGGATCTAAAGAAAATAGCTGAGTGGTGAAAGTGATGGACTTGTATGGGGAAGGTTGCGGGATCGCTTTTCTGACCTCAGCCAAAAAAAAATTAATTTTTAACATCTCTTTGTCTACAGGAAAGGATGTGTGGGAGCGGGTGGGGGAGAAGTTGGGAATAGTTGGGGGAGAGGGTTAAGTGGTGGGTAAGGGGGTAAGTGACTAGGAGCGGTGTGAGCGAGGGGGACGGCCGCCATGTTGTGCAGGAAAGTGGCCTAGAACCGGTCAATTCTATCTACTTATATACTTGTTTTCTTTCTTTCTTTTGTATATAAGACTAATTTGTATAATAAAATATACTATTATTATTAAATATTTAGAACATGCAGAGATTGACTTTACTCGTTATACACAAAAATTAATAGACATAGAAAGCGAAGATGACGCTAAAGATACAATTGAAAACTACTACGTAGTTTCGGCAAATTTGCAGCGAGGAAAGAATAATCACAGAGGAATAGATGGAACTGACCATGCTATAAAAAAAAAATACTACTGGCCGAACCAGAGAAAATCAATACAAACTTATATCAATCAATGTGAGGAATGTCTACTAACTAAATATTCGACAGCGTGGCCCATGATAGAATCAGAGTGTTATTGGCGGAGAGAGGTGTGGATGGGACCCTGGTTAGATGGATAGTTAACCTCCTGACTTCGAGGATTGTTTATTCTCGTTTGGGAGCTGCGGAGAGAAAAGTGAAAGCTAGTAGGGGCTTTCCCCAAGGAGGGAGTTTGTCTCCACACCTATGGTGTCTCATCGTCGATGAGCTACTTTGGGAGATGAACCGTAGGAGATTTTTCCTGCAGATGCACTCTGATGAGGGGTAATCTTAATCACAGGGAGGCATCTGAGTGTGGTGTGTGACTTGATGCAGTCGGCGTTGGTAAGGTGCGTCTCTATTGGATACCAGGACATGCGGGGATAGAGGGCAATAAGAGGGCGGATCAGTTGGCTAGGGAGGGATCATCATTGCCATTTTGTGGTCCTGAACCAGCCGTTGCCGTCACAAAGAAATTTCGTGATAAACAGATTAGACTTTGGGAGATGAGAGTCTTGGAGAAATGCTGGGGGGACACGCAGGGGTGCCTCCAAGCTAAAAGATTTATAAAAGCAAGTAAGGAGGGAATTTCGGAGTATCTCCTGTCCCTCAGTAGAACTGCGTCAGGGAAATAGTGTACCACTACTTATGTCCGTGTCCCTGTTTCGCTGGTACTAGGTTTCGCGTATTTGGGAGGGCACCACTCTCGTAGGATTGCCTGGGCGAGTTGGAGTTTAAGGATATCTTGGGATATTGTAGACTGACCGGTAAGCTACCGGGGGAGATTAATTAAGGGTATATGGGGGGCATCGGGGACATAAAAGCCACAGAGGCTTATGTCCCACACCATTAGGCACCCGGCATAATAATAGTAATAAATGCTCCCAAGATCCCTTGCCCATAATAGTGGCCTTAATCGAAGGTGTATGTTTGTTATTCGATTAATAGCATTGCTTAATACTGTTCTTTTAAATTTTATTTAATGAATCCTAGCAATGTGTGTAAACTTCTTGAATGGAATCCTAATTCTGTTAAAAATAAAGCCAATGAATTATCTCAAATACTCGCAGAGAGGCGTATAGAGGTTTGCTGTCTATGCGAAACCAAACTGAATCCTAACCAAAGGTTTAAACTTCCTGGTTTTCGTATTCATAGAAATGACAGGAATACAACATGGTGGAGGTGTAGCAATAGCTGTCAATGCTAACATCAACCACGAATCCATTACTTTACCCTCAATCTCATCTGTCGAGCCGTAGGCGTTAATGTATTTTTAGAAAATATGCCTGTAATAATAATTTCCTGTTACAAACCTCCTCACCGAACAATTCGTCCCAGTGACATATTGGACCTCCTATCTATTCATAGAGAGGTACTAATATTAGGCGATCTTAACGCCAAACACTCAGCCTGGAACTGCAGCTTGAAAAAATAGTCTTATCCAGATACTAGACACCTCGACGCTAACAATATACTAACTAACGAACAGTTTGGCTTCAGGCCAGGCCTTTCCACAGAACTTCAACTGACTAGAATAGTTGACTACATTACACGAACTTTCATTGCAAAAAGCACACTGGCATGATACTTCTCGACAAAGGCAAAGCCTTCGACACTGTTTGGCATACGGGACTTCTCTTCTGCCTCATTGAATAAACTTCCCTCTATATCTTACTAAACTCCTACACTCATACCTTGTCAACAGAAAATTTTACATCCAACTAAACACGGCCTCTTCTGACTCGTAACAATAACAGCAGGTGTTCCTCAAGGTTCTATCCTGGGTCCCTTCCTCTTCATCACCTACATTAATTCTGTATCCAAACCTACTCATATCAACCTAGCCTATACGCTGATGATGTGGCTTTGTACACATCATTATGGAGAATTGATACTATCACTAACAGACTTATATCTGCAATAGACAAACTGACCAAATACTGCACTAAATGGAAAATGAAAATAAATCACGACAAAACAAACGCCGTACTGTTTACTAAACGTAGACCTATAATCAACAGACAAATTAAACACAACAATACTTTGATCGCTTGGACTAACAACGTCAAGTACCTCGGAATAACTCTGGACAACAAATTGAACTTCATGACCACGTACAAGACAAAGCGAATTCTGGAAAAATGACTATAAAGACTACTCTTCCCGTTACTGTCACGCGACTCAAAAATGACCACACAAAACAAACTCCTACTGTACAAAGTAGTTATCAGACCGATGTTACTTTACGCTTCCTCCGCCTGGAGCCTGACTAGTAACAATAACATCAAAAAACTTCAGATAACCCAGAATTCAAATTCCTAAGACTTTTGACTGACTCACCACGACACACCAAAATCGTATCCCAGTTTATTCCTTCATCCAAAATCGTCTCCTGAAACTCCTCTCCACTCTAGATTGTCATCTTAATCCACTCTGCCGCGAAATAGCCTCCTACTTCCAATCCATACATTACAGGCATAAAAGACTGAAACACATCCTCTCGTAATATTTTTCCTAAAGCTGCAGGTTTTCCCCTTTTTCCCAGCATATTGTACCTCACCTTATCCCATAAATCACTATACAAACAATGTAGGAAGGTTATAATTTTAATGTACATTGGAACTTCTATTTGTTATTATTGTACATATTTGTAAATTTGCAATAAAGTTTTTATCTTCTATCTGACATGAAATTGAATTTATTAAATTTAGAGTGACGTGTATAATTTATTTTTGTGAATTTTTAAATTAAAAGGCTAATAATTTATTTATTTTATGGACTTTAAATTATGTGGTGAAGAAACATTTGTAAAATTTGATAAGTATCGGTTATGTTCCCTCCGAGTCCAGTCTCTCAGAGCCGCTCTTACCATACTTTTGGCCACCCCTAGAGCAGGTTCCGGTCCGAGGAAGGGAGCGTTCGCTCCCTTCCTGGCCAGTTGGTCGGCTATTTCGTTTCCTATGATCCCCTTATGCCCCGGCACCCATACTAGCCGAACTTTGTTGTGCCGGGCTAATGCCTCCAGGGAGTCTCTACACTCCCTGACCAAAGGGGAGGTGATTCTGAACGCCCGAAGAGCGTTCAGCGCAGCCTGGCTGTCCGAGAAGATGCATATCTCTCTATTTCTAGAGTCCATACGCAGGTTCTCCTCAGCACAGATCTTTATTGCATACACTTTGGAATACTGTGGAGTAACCCCCGAGAGGCCTCGCAATACGTACCTCCGGTTTGACCCCATAAATCCCGGCTCCAGTTCCGCAGGCCATTTTGGACCCATCCGTAAACCAGGATCCCCCAATCCGGCCTCGTTTCTCCCAACTCTTAGCCCACTCCGACCGTGACGTTACTATCACTTGAAAGGGGAGCTCAAAGTGGAACGTTGGACAACTCACCTCCCCAGCCATCCTAAGGATAGGGCCAGTGTCTACCTTCTGGATGATGTCCAGGTGCTTGGCTAGGGAGCTTCTATGCTTCCATTGGCCATTGCTCATTAGTCTGTACGCACTGGCTCTCGCCTCCGCCTGTATCAAAAGATGCAGAGGAGGCAACCCCAGCAGAACCTCTAATGCAGTCGTTGAGGCACTACTAAACGCCCCCGAAATCAGCATGCACGCCAGTCTCTGAACCCCAGAGAGGCTCTTCCTCGCGCCTTGCTGTTCCATTTTCGGCCACCAAACCACTGCCCCGTAGGTCAGGACAGGTATGATGGTCCGTTTGTAGAGCCAGTGGGCCATTTTTGGGGAAAGTCCCCATGTTTTTCCACAAGCTCTGGTGACTCCACAGAGAGACTTTTTCGCCTTCTGTGTTACATACTGAAGATGTGCTCCCCAGGTGAGTTTGGCGTCCAATATGATCCCCAAATATTTCACCTGTCCACACACATCTAGAGTTCTTCCGAAGAAGCTCAGTGTGCTGAAACAATTCACATTCCTTCTTCTGGTAAATGGAACCAAGGTGGTCTTGGAGGGGTTGACCATCAAGTCAACCCTTCCGCACCACCCCTCCACCACTCGCAGGGCCTCCTGTAGTAACTCACTAACCACAGTTTCGTGTCTGCCCCTGACCACAACGACCACATCATCCGCATAGCCAAGGACAGAACAACCCCTGCGATCAAGCTCCACAAGAAGTTCGTCTACAACCATGCACCACAAGAGAGGAGACAAATCTCCCCCTTGAGGGCATCCCCTTGTAGGCGTAGTTTCAAGCGTCTCCTCATAGAGACTAGCTAAGATCTTTCTAGTTCTGAGCACGCTGCCAATCCACCCAGTAATGGTCCGATTCACTCCGTGCCTTTCCAAAGCTGGTGTAATTGAGCTGTAGGTCGTGTTACTGAAGGCACCCTCAATGTCCAGAAACACTCCCACAGCCACTTCCCTGCCGTATACTGCCGCCTCCAATTCTCCAACAAGGGAGTGGAGGGCCGTCTCGCAGGATTTACCCCTCTGGTAGGCATGCTGATTAGCGTGCAGGGGCCACAGTTGAAGCACCGTTCCCCTGATGTGCAGGTCTACCAGTTTCTCCAACACTTTCATCATAAATGAGGAAAGGCTGATCGGCCTAAAGTCCTTGGCCTGGGTATGAGTTCTCTTCCCAGGCTTCGGAATAAAGACGATTCTTACAGGCCTCCATACCAATGGAATATGGTTAAGGGCCAAACATGCCCTCATTACCCTGCAAAGAATAGGAGTAAGAATGTCACTTCCCTGTTGCAGTAGAACGGGAATAATGCCATCAGGCTTCGGCGACTTGTAGGGCTTAAAATATTGTATCGCCCACTTAATCTTATTAAATGTGACACATTCTTTGGCCGCGGTCCAATCCCCCCTGGATCCGGGCCTACCCCCTGGATCCATTCGTGATTCATCCCGCGGACCTACCGAGGTCACTATCGAGCCAGGGAAGTGCACCTGGACCATATGCTCCAGTGTATCCCTTCCCGCCTCCGTAAAGCCGCCATCAGGTTTCTTGATTGTTCCCAACGGATTTGTCGGTACCCTTGAAACTATCCTGTGAAGTCTAGCCCCTTCGGAGGTCGTTGCTACCTCCTCGCACAGCTTCCCCCACGAGTCCTTTTTAGCTTTCCTAATAGCTAAATTGTAAGAGGTGAGGGCCTCACGGTACTCCTTCCATGTACCCCTCCTCTTCGCCGCGTTGAACAGTCTTCTCGCTCTAGCGCGGAGGCCTGCCAGCTGGTCATACCACCAGCTGACTCCTCTGGTGGATGTACGCACCACTTCCGCGCAATTGTCCCGGAAAGCATCCAAGATTATTCGCTGCAGTTGATCTGCAGCGTCCTCGATGTCATTCAGGGTCTTAAAAGAGCACTTGACTGAACCGATGTTATGGCTGAGGTCCCGCCTATAAGAGTCCCAGTCTGTTCGCCTGGGATTCCTGAAGGCCCGAGTTTCGCCGCAGTTGGCCAGGGTATCAAACCTAATGTACATGTGGTCTGACAGTGAGGGTTCCTGGGACACATGCCAGTCTCTTACCAGGGTCGAAATAAAGTTGGTTCCTAAGGTAAGGTCGATCACCTCCCTGCGATTAATATTGCAGAAAGTTGCATCTTCTCCTTCGTTTATTATGCTTAGTTTACTAGACAAAATAAAATCAAACTGTTTAAAAACAGAGTGACTTACCTCTGTTGTTGGTGTCGGAGCTTCCCCACACAGTGTTGTGCGAGTTAGCATCGCAACCAATTATGAGCTGCAGGCATCAGGTGACCAGCTTCCGCATCTCCTCTGACGGTGGCGGCGCCGGTGAGTCGTACGGAAGGTACTTGGAGGCCAGCACTAACTCCCTGGTCCTTCTTCCGTCCGTAGTTTAACTCTCATTGCAGTCTGATCCCGGATCTCCTCAGTCTCTCCAAGGTCCGGTCAGCCACATCGAAGACCAGGGTTTGCCCCTGAGTCTCCACTCTTCTGCTGATGAGTCTCCAGTCCGCCGTCTCCAAGTCCTCATTTTGGATACGGAGCTTGTCTAAGACGACCGCTGGAGAAGCCTCCCTTAGGGAGCCAGATATCCATACGGATACCTTAGCCGACCTAAGTATGTCTCTGGCAAGCCCTACCCTCAGCCTACCCTCCCCAACTTGGAGAGTGGGGACCAACTGCTCCAGCCAGAGGCGCGTAGCCTCATTGTTGCAAGCAACAACGAGTACGCCCCTGGACCAGTAGCACCCCCTAAACTGAGGCCTGCTCTCGCCCACTATATCGGCGACGATCTCAGCCTGTATCTGCCCCGCCTGACTTTCTGTCAGACGGTCACTCGGATACCCCACCAGAGCGATCGCCATTCGATGGGAGCTAAGGGCATCCTTAAAGGAATCCAAAGGAACCTCGTCGGGACCCCTTGCCCACTTACTTTCCCTTGAGGGAACACCCGGCTCGGTGCTTGGCGTGCTCACCTCCGATCTCACCCGCTTGGGAGTCCGCAGAGATGCGTGGAGGCGGCAACCTGTGCCACCCTCCTCACATCCCCGCCGGCACCACCCCGGGCAGTCGAGGATGTGGTGGTGGCACACACAATTGGGGATCCACTCTCTTCCCCCAGCAGCAGCCCTGCGCCTCGCCTCCTGTCTGCGCTGGGCTCCACTGGGCCTTTTATGAGCGATCTTAATACCCCCAATCCTAGCTGACACTTCGCCGAGAGGGTCCGCCGACGAGGAGCCTGGACAACCAGACCCCCCAGCAACCACCCTCTCATGGCTTCCTTCAACCGGGGCGGACTGATTGCCCCCCGTAGTTTCGATCATCGCAGGTGTACCTTCCCTAGAACCTAGTGACCCACCGCCTGCCGATGACAGCGAGCCTTTAACCTCGCCCCCACAAAGAACTAAGTGAAATGTAATAATAGGATGAAAAATCAAAAATTTCTATCGAATAGTTTTCGAGGAATTTGTGAAAGAAGATTCTAATTTATCAATACATCTAGGAAAGTGGGGATTGGAGTAGATAAGTGCGTACACTCACCTACTATAATTTCAAAGTAAATCATAATAAGGTAAGGAGGGTCATTGTACCGGAGCTCATTTTTTACTAATTTTATAGCTTTTTTATTCACGTATATCTAATTAATAACTTAGTGGAACATCTTGTTAAACAACGTTGTTTTGTTTGAAGCTGGTTTAATTTTACTACTATCGGCAATGCCTAAGAGAGATAAAATGTCTGATATATGTGTAACGATAATTAACAGATTATTGAAGGGTAACTATGTGTTCAATAATTCATCAATCGAACACTTATCAAACATCTGTTCCCAAGCGAGAACATTTAGAAACCTTATTACGGAAGAGGAATTGTGTAACTTTAATGCTATCCATTGAATACATTGTTAAAACATATAATACTTCTCTAGTGGATGGGGGTTGTAATGAGGAGAAAGAAGTGGATCTAAATAGCACTATAACCAGTCTTGAAAAACAAATTACTGTGCAAAAAAATAGTTTCAATGAATCTTTAATTATTCAATGTCAGCAAGACCAAGATCTTAGAAATGAGCTTATTTCTCTGGAAAATGAAAATTTAGAGTTGCAAAATAAAATTGATAAACTTAATTCTGATTTGTGTAGGTGTAATGAGTTAATCGTCATGCTCCAGGATGATATAAAAGATTCAAAAAGAGTTTTACTTCAAATTACACACAGTGTATTAATCCCTTAAGAAACACACCACTGACAACAGATTTTACCCAAATGACTGTTTCTCATACACCAAAATGCTATTCACTCTCTTGCAGAAACAACTCTTCTAAAGACCCGAATAGCGAAATAATATTAATCAGGGACCTGTATTTTAAAAAGCTAGGAAACGAATTAAGACTGCCAGCAAACGGAATTCTTTGCGAATATATCAAGCCTTTTGCATCCATAGAGGTTTTTTTAAACGATGCACTTACCTGTGCTAAAAACTTAGGGAGCAAATGTCTGTTTAATTCTTGCATTTGGTGCAAACTGCATAGGAATACGCACAATAAAAAAATTAAAAAAATTGAAGAACTTTATTATGAGTTATTGAGGACTGATAACGTCACAAATATAATATTATTTTGTCTTCCTTATTACAAAAACAAATATACAAATTAAAAAGTATGTAAAACAAATTTGCACCTATATAGCTTCTCTTCTATCCCACCAGGCTAATTGATGTAAACGATTTAACTAAGTAACCTGGCTTTCACAGTCAAGAACAGTCTGTTTGAAATGATTATTAGTGGTGATGTTCTTCCTTCATCTGATAACACAAAGTGTTATCCTATACCTGTCTTATCGGACTATTTTATACGCAGTAAAATAAGTAATCATAATGAGAGAAATCCTTTTTTATAAATAACATTTATCCTCCCATTTCTTCTGAGCATCAAGTATATAATGTTTCTCGTAAAAATGTCGATCAAATTATCGTCTTATACTACCAAAATGTAAGGAGTATAAGAATTAAACTTAATGAATTAAACCATAATGTAATACTGAATATGTACGATATAATAATGTTCACAGAAACATGGCTGGATGATAGTATAGCGAATGGTGAAATTCTCAGCCCTAACTTTATGGGTTTTAGAAAAGACAGAAACTTTTCGGTCGTGAATACACGAAGAGGTGGCGATGTTTTAATCGCTGCTAATACAAACCTTCCAACTTGCTCTCACGATTGTGACAATTTAGAAGCATATGACCAGCTTTGGGTGACACTGCAATCTGGAAACAGAAAAGACATAGTAGTAGTAGTTGATTTTCCTCCTTTGTCTCCAATTGAAGATTACGAAAGCTTTCTGAATACTGTTGAGAAAATGGCAGATTCTTTTCCTAGAGCAAACATACATATTTTTGGCGATTTCAATCTTAGAGGATTCTGCGACTATGATATAGGACGAGTGACCACCTCACTCTCACTGTAAGAGTGACACTACAACTCTCTGACACAACAAATTCTCTGAGATTAACAGAACTAAATAATATATCAAATCGGGATGGAGTTTGCCTAGATTAATTATTTTCGTCACTACATGAATTAGCTGTTGAGACAATGACTAATTCTCTTCTAAATTTTGGCGGACCGAGGGGTGTGTCCCTTAAGGGATTAACAGTCTGTGTGTAATTTGAAGTAAAACTCTTTTTGGAATCTTGTATATCATCCTGGAGCATGACGATTAGCTTATTACACCTACACAAATCAGAATTAAGTTTATCAATTTTATTTTGCAACTCTAAATTTTCATTTTCTAGAGAAATAAGCTCATTTCTAAGTTCTTGGTCTTGCTGACATTGAATAAAGATTCATTGTAACTATTATTTGCACAGTAATTTGTTTTTCAAGACTGGTTATAGTGCTATTTAGATCCACTTCTTTCTCCTCATTACAACCGCCATCCAGTAGCGAAGTATTATATGTTTTAACAATGTATTCAATGGATAGCATTAAAGTTACACAATTCCTCTTCCGTAATAAGGTTTCTAAATCGGTAGTATAGTACTACAATCTGAATGGTTGAGAAAATGACGTCACGAGAATATGTGAGTGAAACTTTTAGTGGTGCGCAATATGGTTAATTGGATTTAATCTTATAGAAACCTGCTCCGTATCTCTTAAGTGGATTAAGTCTTAACATTAATCATTATTGTATAAACATACATGTTTCATAATGAATAATATTTTTAATGAGGGCAAAGTTCATTTTCAAAACATGCTAAGAAGACCTGTGGCAACATATCCGGACATGCAAAAATGATAATGTATCATTTATAAGTAAAATTTAATAAATAAAAATAATAAAAAGGTATTAAGATAAGAACAATGATATTTTTTATTTTTGCTGACAAGGGCAAAGTTTACTAAATTTTAAAACTGCTTTTTTTTTATATTTAAAATTATATTCATAAAATCGGTATGAATGAATTAAAACTGCTCTTTTTTTATATTTAAAATTATATTCATAAGTTAGGTATGATCCATTTCCGCCATTTTTTTTTTTTAACTATATTTTAATGTTTTTGTGAGGGGTGGGGGAATAAAATGATAGTGTGATGGTTAAGTGTACGCTAAAAACTATAGCTAACGAGAGGACCATTGTGGTTATGGTGATGGGCATCCAACCTAAAGATTATAGGATCGAACCCTAGTAGTAATTAAACGTTTTTTCTTATTAAAATAAAATAAAAAATATCCCTTCAGCCCAGAGTAAGGTGAGGGGCGGTGTTACAGTATTAGGTTCCGCCATCTTGTTGTGTTAAAGTGGAGATAAGCTTTCTGATTGACCATGGGTAGGGTGGTGGAAAGAAAATTGAGTCATCAGTTTGGATGATAGATTAAGGAGAGGGGGTGAAAAGAAAATGGTGTCATCGATTTGCTTGATAGATTAAGGAGTGGGCGGGAAAGAAAATGAAGTCATCGGTTTGGATGTAGGTCAAGGAGTGAAGGGAGAAAATGGAGTCATCGGTTTGGAAGCTAGGTTAAAGACTGGGAGAGGGGGAGAAAATAGGGTCATCGGATCGGATGACAGGTTAAGAAGTGGAGGATTGACGTTGAGTGGAGGGAGGGTGGGTAATGAGCGTAGCTCAGCTGCTCGTCGAAATCGATGATTAGGTAGTGATCATGCCACCATTTTGAACCCCACCAAGTGTGCTAGAACCACCACTTCTTCCCTACTACCATACACACACATATCCACACACACACACACACACACACACACACACACACACACACACACACCATTTTCTAAAAACAACTTCTTGGATTCAGGGGACTCAAAACGTGTATTTGCGGTGAAAACTGGATTTCGAATATTTGACGTTACAATACTTCCTCTTACTAGGTGTAAGAGAAGATAAAAAGATATATATTATTATTTATAGAAATTATTTTTGCCTAAATCTAAAGTCAATTTGAAGTGAAGAAATTGTAGAAATTTAATAATTTTACAAGGATAATGTGCCTAAATGTGCCACGCATGACAAACCAAGACACAATTTACAGGAAAATAGTCACTGTTTTGGCGACAGGTAGCCGTCTGAGGTTACACGCTTGCTTGCACCTCACCACATATCCCTTTAATGTTTTCTGTTAAACAAAACCATGTCGTATTTGATCTACCAGAATGTTTATATTTTACATAACAAGACTTTTAAAACAATATGTAATAACCATTGGTCCAAAATTAACTTACTTGGCAATCTGATGCTATATCGATTAAAAATCTAATTAATTTTCTTCGACTTATGCTTCCACAAAAATTTAGATAAAAACTTTGATTTGGCACGAAACTCTCTTAATGTAGTTAATAAAATATAATTTACAAACAAATTTGCAAAAATTTAGAATTTATATCATTTATAAACTTATAAATGATAAGTTTATAAAACTTATAAATAAATTGTTTATAAGTTATTAATAAATTGTTTATTATAAATTTATAAACAATTTATATTATTTATCTCATTGATAAGCGTAACAAATCAGTCCCCCCTCAATTTTTCCGAAAAAATATTTCCAATAAAAATTTATAGGTTTATATTATTTGCAACTATTTGAACTCCAAGTTTATAGACGATTGTTAGACAGCTTTCGAGAAAAATCCCGAAGTCTCAGAAACCTATTTTCTAAAGTCCATTTGACTGATTTCCCTCCTTAAATCTATTCTAGCAATGCATATAATGAAACTTAATATTACGCATGAGAAGCGCATTTCGCTGAAGTGGCACTTCAGAGGAAAATTAAACTTACAGCTTTCCAGAACCTTCCGATAATCAATTTTCTTGGAAAACATGTTTCAAATTAAAGCAATAAATATTCATATATATGACAGACAAGAAGTTTATCTATAGAAGAAAATCTTTGCAACTGTTTTCGAGAAAATTGCGAAAAAATTCAGCACAGTCGCACTTCCGGTGCTCCGAATTTGACCTAAACTTTGATCAAATTCGATCTTCCTGTGATTTTCGTTTTTTAAATATTTTGTTCTTAGAACACACACACACTAGACGCACACATACCCACTAGACGCACACATACACACACACTAGACGCACACACACACACACATATATATATATAAGTATATAAATATAAATGTAAATATAAATATATAAATGTTCGTTTGTTACTAATCTTAAATCTCTGAAAGTCTTCACCATTTCCTTTGAAATTTTAACACAACGTGCGCGCGTGTTTTTATATGCCTATTTCACACCTGTGACAGGTAAAAACAGGTTTTTTTTTTAAAAAACAGTGCCATCTGTTGGACGTAAAAGCAACTCTGCGTTGAAACGAAATGATAAAGAACGATTTCCAAATTTCCAATTTTACGATTCCATTTCAATGTTTCCGATTGTATTGATATATTGAATTTTAATACATTTCGATTTATTTTCATTTTGATTTAATTATTTCGTGTGGCACTGCGTTGGGATGGAGCTATGTCGTTTACCATAGCATTCATTCCGTGAGTATAGTTTATTTTTTCATTTCGTTTTTTAACTGTTTTTTTTTTTTAAATAATGATAAAGAGCATTAAACCAGAGCATTAAAGGACGAAAGGAGCTGGCATGTTCTCATCGGCACTACGACTGAAGTGAGTCCTTATTGCAAGGCTCTGAAATTTAATGGAGAAACGAAAGGAATGTGTTGCGCCGCCGGAAAAATTAAACTGCCTCTACTTGGAGAACCGCCATTGTTGCTTGCCGGATATTCCGCCGGATCAAAGCAAGTCCTATCTAACGTCAGGAAATACAACTCATGCTTCCAAATGACGTCGTTCGGCGCAGAAATTGTAACAGCTCAATTCATTAAACATATTAGAAACGTGCGCTTCTTCTTATCTTTCTTTTCCATTTAACCAGACTGAGCCATAGAAACGCGTGGCGGGTACAGCTAGTATTGAAAAATATTTCGGTCAAATACAAAATGCCGGTGTTACTTGGCTCATTTCTGCCTAATTCTCTTTTGATTTCTCTTTCAACAATGGAACGAAAATGATGATTTTTTTTATTAAAGCTCATCCTAATTGTATAAAACAGTAAATATTATGTTAGGAATAACAGGCTCTAAAAAAAAAAAAAAAAATAATCAGTTTTCATTCCATTATTGAATGAGAAGGCAAAAGAGTTCAGTTTTCTATTCAATTCTATCATCTAAATAATATTAATTAGAATAAATATGTTGTTGGATTTTCGAGTTAGAATAACATCGGATGACCGGAAATGATTTTTTACAGAAAAGTTTTTTCAGTTTTTTGCTATTTTCTCTAAAATGGCTCCAACGGTTTTCTTTAAACTTTTCTCTAAAATTTTCTTTAATTTTTTTATGAATATAAAATACAGAAATAAGGAGCTTTCATTTGAAACATTTCCTCCCGGTAAAGTTATTTAATGGGATTTGGGGGGGTGTTCTATTTCTCTAAAGTGCTATATAGTTGATTCTCTGAACAATTATAGCAATTAAAAAAAATTAATTATAAATAGATTGCCAGAATTCCGATTTTCAAGAAAATTAGTAAACTGGAAGTGCAGTTTTAGTGAACAGTTTTTTCAGTTTTTGCAATTTTCTCCATAATTACACCGAGAATTTCATTTTATTTGGTGTTTCATTTAATTTGATAATCAGGTGATTGTCAATCACAATTTTGAAAACTGAAGTTGTGTGAGCGTTTCACAGCAGATTTTTTTAAAGTATCTGTTACGTTTTTCTGGGCTTCTTTGGTTATCTTAATCTTTTAAGTAACTACACTACATTGCATGTAACAAAGGAACCTTCCTGTTTTCTGGGCCCGCCCTTGACGTTTTAACAATAATTCCCATTGGTTGATTTCTTTTGCCTTTATTATTGTTTGTTGGCTTAACCTCAGAGGGTTGCGTGAATTGTTTTACCTTTACATACTTCTTTCTGGCCTGTTTCTACTTATTATTTACCTGCTTCTACCTATTTATTATTTACATATTAATATAAAACAAAATATTGTTATCAATTGCTTGTTGATAATATTGCCATGTAAGGTTTTTGAATTTCTTATAGTTCTTTATTTGTGTTTTTTTTTCGCAGCTCATCCCCTTTTTAATTGTTCCCATTGGGGTTATTCACCGTTAGTTGTGCTCATATCTTGGTTCCATTTAAGCTGTATCCTCTAGATATCTGATATTTATTTCCTCCGTATATTTGTTAAGATTAACTCAGCATGACTAATCCTATTAACCTTTCAAGTGTAGCTTTTGAAAGACTTTGCCTCTCGGCCTTGCGCCGTCTTGCCAAACTTCAGAGCAAGGTGGCTGAGGCTGTCCGAGCGGTATCGCTACTAATGCAACTTCTACGGCGTGTTGACTTCATTTGCGAAGGACTATGTAGAAAAAAGGATGAACTTAGATCCTTATATACACTTGTCTGAAGGAGTGCCCGACCTGAGTGAGGATCGATTGGAAGAAGGGTTACATTCTATAGAATATTTGTATGTTAACATACATTCGCAATTAGATAACTTGATGGCGAATTCTGAGCCCTTAGCTGCTTCCACTACAATAGGCTTGGCCTCTGCTGTTCCGCCGCCACCATTTTCTTTAAATACTTCTACTGCTGGATTTCCAATTCAGTCAGTTCCAAAATTCTCAGGTAGCCAAGCAGATTGTTCTAAATTTTTTTTTTGTTTTACTTCATATCCATACCCATTTTCTTCAACCGTAGATTCTAGTTAATGTTTATCTACGTTACAAAAGTTACAGCACTTTTATCGCGAATTACAGATCCTCCGAAACCGGGGGCACAGCGTCTTATCTTTCATCTCGAGTTCAATGCAGAGCAGAACCCGGTAGCGTTAGCACTACTTAAGAAACGCTATGGAAACCTTAGGCGCGTAGTTTCTAGTCATGCAACAGCCCTAATCAAGCTTCCCCAGCTGAACTCCAAGTCCGTAGATAATTAACAAAAATTTCTGGATGATCTATCCTGCATTACCTGGCTTTAGTAGCCATGGCAGATATAGATGAACATGTTGTTGTATTAACGATGTTGCTTACATCAAAGATTCAGTAACTGCAGCCAGCTTCGAAGCTCACCATCGAGCTTCTGATTCTGCTGCCACCCTTCCAATGCCTACCGAGCTTATTAATTTTTTGCATGATCAGCTACAGATCAAACTGTCTGTAGAGCCAACTGTGCGCATTCCAGGTACTTCTGTGGGACCCATTACCCATGTAAAGAAAGTTGCCTATGCAACTACTCCACGTACAACTCAACAGAGTTGTCGCCTTTGCCAGTCTTCTGAGCACAAACTTCAACATTACCCCATCTTCGACCTAAAAAGCCCGAAGCAGCCTTTGAATGGGTGAAATATAATAAAGTATGCATTAATTGTTTAGGCAACCACAAAAATCGCTGCTCATCTCCATTCAAATGAGTAGGGTAGTTAAGGGGTTTATGGCGCAGAGGCTATGATACTTTTCTTGGTCGAGACCGAGGGCGCTCCCTCATCCAAATCAATGAGCTTAATCGATGACGTCATCCAATTAATTATCATTCAATTCGAAGACGATTAAATTACAAATAAATTATATATTAAATTATAAATATAAATAAATTATAAATAATTAAATTTTAAATATAAATAAATTATAAATAATTAAATATAATGAAATAAAAAAGTTGTTTGACCTGGAATCGAACCTTAATTGGTGAGTTAGAAGGCGGTAATGCAGCCCACTAGACCAAAGCGGTCACTTAGTTCATAGTAGTAAAATTATCATATATAAGTATGTGGCCTAGGAAAATAAAACAAGGTAGTTTAACATATCTTTTTATTATTTCACATTAGTTAACAACAATTATAGGGCCTTTTTAACATATCTTTTAATAATTGATAGACAATTGAAATGGTGATTATGTAAGTTAATTGATATATCTTAAACGTCCAACACAATAAACGTTATTAGCAAATAAGATTGATGTGGGTGGGAGAACAAAAAATAAACAAGTTACAAAACAACAAGCAAACTAATTGGTAATTATGTGAGAATAAGATGAATTGGCATATTCATGTATTAAACAACATCTTAAGACATAAAAATGTTAAAACAGTTGCAAACTAATGGTAAAACAAGTAAAAAAATTGATAAATACCTATGTGGGTGAAAATAAAACAAATTTACATATTAATGTATTTAT
>JAAEAF010006387.1:0-16442 GCA_011037195.1 Triatoma infestans | reverse complement strand
CGCTGCCCCAAAAAAGGGGCAGGTAGTTTTTTTTCCCCCACCACCAGGATTTTCACCCCTGAATGGAATTTTTTCTATTTTTTGCTTTATGAGACCTTAGGTAAAAGGGTCAGCTAAAGGAAACTTCGGTTTTTCATAAACAGTGATTCTAGTAACAAGTTAAAATCAACTAAAAATCGAACATGAGCTTTCAGAAAAGGTAGGTTAATTTTTAAATTTTCTTTTCAAGGTTTTTAAAAATATTTTATACTTTAATTTTAGTTAATAATGTTAGCTATGAAATGATGTAATAGTTTACTGAAAATTGTGCCTTTAGTTTTAATTACACTAATTTGTTTCTGCTGCCCCATATTGGAAAATATGTACCAATGGGTACAGGGTTTTCAAATTTTTTTTTGTATTGGTTTTTCGTTTTTTAATTATAGATACACGGTAGAAGCGGCTGTTTCTTTTATTCAAATGAGCGATGAGGCTTTTAGAGCTGCGATATATTTAGAGGGTCCGGATAACCCCTTGTTATCCGATGAAGACAGTGCTGACGAAGACCTACCTGATGTTAACATTGATCATTTATCAGGTAATCAACTTCGGGGGAGTGTTGAAGCAACTGTTGAGAAATTTGTGGGTGGAGAAATTGTTACGGAAAGTATTGGTGAGACAGAAGGCGACGATGCTGTACCTTCTACTTCTGCAGGTGTTCCAGAAGAAGTACTTGAAATTAGGAAATGGGTGAAGAAAGACATAATATCAAATCCCACTCACCATGAAGTGAAAAAAATTAATTGTAACATGTCACCAACAAAGTTTTTTGAACTGTTGGTTTGAACATGATTGTCAATTACACCAATGAATACGCACATCAGAAAGGCAATCTTACATTTACCACTTCAGAAACTGAAATAAAAAAGTTTATTGCAATTTTGTTACTGAGTGGATATATGCAAGCGAACAGGAGAAGGATGTACTGGGAGCAGTCCATTGATACATATATCCAGGGAGTGGCTTCAGCTATGTCTAGAAATAGATTTGACGAGTTGATGAGGTTTTTCCATGTATGTGACAATACTTCACTGCAACTACAGGACAAATTTGCAAAAATCAGGCCAATATGGACAGCAATCAATGATAAATGGTTGCAGTGCTTCAACAATGAAGAAAATCTTTCTGTTGAAGAAGCTATGGTTCCATATTACGGAAGACATAGCACCAAGCAGCATATACACGGCAAACCAATACGTTTTGGTTTCAAGGTGTGGTGTGTCTGCTCCAGGCTTGGCTATATAATACAAGGTGAACCTTACCAAGGAGCTTCCACTGGCAACACACACCGCATTTAGGAGTGGGGGGTTCAGTTGTCCTGGATCTTATTTCAGAACTCCCTGGAAAGTACAATCTGTTTTTCGATAATTACTTCACTTCAGTGAAACTTCTGTCAGAACTTCAGAAGCTTGGCCACAAAGCTACAGGTATGATTAGACAAAATCGTACAGAGAAAGCTCCACTAACTGAGCCAGGAATCATGAAAAGACAAGCCAGAGGAACATGGGATCAGGTGACTGATGTAAATAGTAATATTACTTTAGTGCGCTACAACGATAACAATATTGTAACGGTAGCTTCAACTAAAACTGGGATACATCCAGTTGAGAAGGTAGGAAGATGGTGCGGGAAAGAGAAGAGGAAGATAAAAATTGACCAGCCCAATTTGATTAGGGAATACAATTTATATATGGGTGGTGTTGATAGATTGGACGAAAATATTAGGAATTTACGTATCCACATACGTTCTAAAAAATGGTACTGGCAGTTGATATGTTTTATCATCAATGCTAGTGTAAATAATGCTTGGCTTTTATATAGGCAAAATATGGCTGAAAGCCGAGAAAATCTAGATTTACTTCAGTTCACAAGAAGTATTGTGAAAGTATATCTGTTGGAAAGTTCAGAATCTCCTGCGATAGGTCGCCCAAGACTAGTCACAAAACTATCTAGGAGAGTCCCTGAAGAAATTAGGCTTGATGGGAGAGGACATCTAATTATTTCCTCACAAACTCAAATTAGATGTGCCTTGTGTAAAAAAAATACCACCAAAAAGTGTAAAAAGTGCGATGTTGGTGTACACGCGAATTGTTTCGAACTATTTCATACTAAATAGATTAAATTAGTGTCTCATTGTATATAATCAATTTTATTTTGTTAAATTGTAAGAATAAATATGAATTTTTGCCATTTTAACATTTATTTGCTAAATAAGCGCCTTTACAAAACACTGTACCCTTTCGTTCCCACTGCCCCATTTTTGGGGCGGCCCGTAGCTCTTATGGAAATCAATAAACAAAGAAAAAAAATACATTTTATTATTATTTCAGGTGTAAATAAAAGGATTATATATAAAAAAAAGTAAAAAACTAATTTTAAAAAAGTTGGGTTCAAATGGGTTAATAATTCGAGCACTAACTTTCCAAATCTCTCAACTAACGTCCGCCCTCTTCAAGACATCTACTACATCAGGAATCACATCAAACGATTCCATTACATTGATTACAAATTAAAGAAATTAAAGAAAATTTCCAAGTCTATCAATTAGAATTCCGAGTATTGTAAAAAGTAACTAAGTGCTCGCAACATGACCATTTCAAATGAGCTTTAATTATACGTTTCACCCAAAAGTAGGCAAATTTTACATTTATAACTACTTTTGTGAACAATTTCTTCCTTCATATAAACAAAATAAAATGTTACAATATAAAAAATTTAAAAAAAAAGAAAGAAAACAAAAATGGAAATAAATGTTTACAACTCCAACATTTGATGAAATCATCAGAGAGCCAGTGAAATGACGATGAAGAGAGGTGGACAATCTGTATGGCAATATCTTTCTTCTATTTTTTTTTTTTGTGTAATACTTTTTGGCGAATATTTGCTACACGATGGAAAAAAGTTATGTTGACTTTGGGATAAACCAATAAAATGTACAATTTTATAAAAGCTGAGCTTCCATTTTTTTTTTTGTATATTCCGCTGAAATGTTTATATAAACACTGAAAATGGAAATACAGTTATTTCGGGGAAATGTAACAAGCAACATGTATGTTTAATTCCAAATAAGTGAATATAAATAAAAAAAATAAAACAGAGATTATATGATTTCCTTAAACAAAAAAAAAAAAAAAAAATCAATTTGCAAGTTGTTTATAAAGAAACTAGTCAAATGAAAGGAATTGATTCCTGTATTTTTGAGCCTGATATTTTTTTTAAAACATATGAGATATTAGGAATCACAAGAAGTGATTAGCTACGATAGTCTGTGTTCTTCTTTCAGGTCAGGTAACTAAAAATATAACTTTTTTAAAGAAAAGAGTAAGAATCAGGGCTTCCGAAATTTTACATTCTACAGAACTCTTTCTATAAAGAAGAAGAAAAAAAACAAAAACAAACTGTGAGCGTTTAAAACTCTTCAAGTTTTTAAGTATAGCTTTTTTTTTTGGCATGTTAAATAGGATAGAATTTATCCCATCCTTCTAGAAAGCTATTTTGCAGATGTTCATCCCAAATTAACCGTTTTCACCTGAGCTAGTAAATAACTTAAGACATAATAAATGCCTTTCAATTCATCAAGATCCGCATTCTCCATTCCCTTATTAGCATCTCCAGTTATTTGAATGCTAAGTAACTAAAAGTAAAATAAAATACAGCCCCCAACAAGTCTAAATAAAATCATAGTTACCTAATAGAAATATTCTTTGTTCTTTGCCCCACTTTATGGTTTTCCTATCACAAATGTATTCCACTTCATTATCTAAGAATTTAATAAGACAAGCAATGACATGGAATTCCATGCCAATTTCCATGGAATTTCTATGCCAGGATACAAACAAACCTCCTTCAATTTATGTTACAGACTACTTTTTGTAGACTTCTTGGCCGAGTTTCAAACCCAATTCATTCATGCTCCCCAATACGTTTCATTGTACAAGCTAAGCTGATCCTCCGTCCACGATCTAGCTAGCATCAGATACCCCGTATGGGACTAGTTACTTCTTGGCATCTCTGTGTGTATCCCAGACTAACCACAATAACAACACTAGCACTGTCACCTCCACTATTCACATAATACAAAAAGGCTTGCAAGAGATGGGTCCAATGAATCCTATCTCACCACACCCACGCAAACACACACACTCACTCACTCAATCACACACACACACGCACACACAAAACAATTATGCATTGAAGAGTTTACAGACGATTACATACTAATTACAAACACCAACACACCAAAAGGGGAATCACAATAGATCTTTTTGGTCGCAGTTGATTTGGCTTTATAACTTCCCCCTCTACAAAGATTCATTCAAACAGTAGATAATCATCGCCCTCCATTCCTAAAAACCCTCCTCTACTTTATCTCAAGCTTACGTCCAGTTAATCCTCCAAGACAATTGAAGTGTTGATCGTACAGTTTGAATGCCTCCTATAATTCTTAATAGCTAATAGTTTTATATGAAGAATTTTGAATAATTGATTTCCTAACTTTTCAAAAGTGATTAATTGAATAATGTTTAATTTAAAGTTTTTCAGTCGCGGAACTCCTACTGAACAAATTTTCCGGATAACATTTTCAGTTATGATGCTGAGAAATTCGTAATCCTCTAGAACAAACTTCAGGTTTCACATTAGGTCTTAATCCACATTTATAAAAAGAATTTATTGTATAGTTCGTTGAAATTTATTGTGTTAGATGAGGAGTGCACCAGTGTTGAAAGAAAGAGGTAGTTCATAAACTTTTACCTATATTTATAGTAGTTTATAAATTTCCTATATTCTCCAAAGTATATCATTACGATCAGAGACATTTTCCGTGGTAGCCTGCTTCATTTTGTGGTCATCGACCGGTTTCGGGCGTTCGCCCATCTTCAGGATGCGTTTTTCAGGGGACAGTTGTGAAAAAACAGGAATGTACCGAGCAATTCAGTTTTAACACCACGGTAAAACTGTGAATGTGCTTCTGTGCAAGTCCGTGTGCAAACGGTCTGAAAAAAACGCATACCTGAAGATGGGCGAACGCCCGAAACCGGTCGATGATCACAAAATGAAGCAGGCTACCGCGGAAAATGTCTCTGATGGTTTCCAGGTCTGCGGAACCAATCACCACAACAACTATATTATTTACGATTTTGTACCTTTAATAGAGCCAGCATCTTCATATTCATTTGCATCTTCTAATTCCTTCCTCATACTTCACATACTAAACCATTACAATGGATATTTATACACATATATATATATTTTTTTTTTAAACTTAAGGCGCGTCAAATCTATGGTCATTGGCGCCTCCGGACAGTGTTCTCTCCCGTCACAGACAACACTGTCCATCACCGGACAGTGGGCTGTAGAGGCTCCTAGGAAGAAAAAATCTAAGGGCAGCACAGCTGGACTCGAACCCGGCTCCTCTGCGTGGGAGTCCAGTACGCTAACCACTTAGCTATTTCCCTCCCTGATATTTATGTATCTATATAAATAAAAGCTAAGGCTTGTAAATGGCGAATTAACGATGGAACTGAATATTGATGATCATGTTAAAATAATAGAAGAAGCTATTAAAGTAGCGACAGTGGAATTACAAACGACGCTAGTAACAGTAAAAAGAAGCAACAGATTACCGAAGGCTATAATGGAATTATTGGCATAGAAAAGCGTGAAAAATAAGATAGAATATGTCGAGATATCTAAACTAATTAGAAGGAAATGGAAGCAATGGTCATGTCGAGATATCTAAACTAATTAGAAGGAAATGGAAGCAATGGTCATATGAGAATAAAATTATAGAACTGGAAGAAACATATTCCAACTAATTGGTGAAGGCATTAAAAGTTGTATAAGAAAACAGCAAATCGGACACCCTAAACCAATAGCTATGAAAGATATGAGTGGAACGGTTGTACGTGGAAAGGAATTGGTATTGAGATAATTAGTGATTTTTATACTAAACTATATATTTTTGTTGTAATAGAAGTATCATTTTAAAGACAAGAATTTAATAAATTTAATAAATAGGAGAGGAATGGTTTTAAAAATTTGTTTAAAAGATAATTAATAACGAAGAAGTTTATTTAGTTGTTTATATATTTACAAGCAAGTTTCCTTTTGATTAAAATGATTATAGAAGAAACTTTAATATGAAAACAAGAATTAATTGGCTTCACGACCGATTCAGGGTAAAAATCAATAAACCAAAAAAAATATAACTTTTTTTAAATTGTTTTTTAATAATAATTAACACGTTCGACGTTTCGACAAACTTTGTTTGTCTTCTTCAGGAACAATACAAAACAAAAATAAATAAAGAGTTATAAACATAAAAACTTATAAAATAAACCACAAACAAAAAACAAAATACATTGGTGAGATTATAGTAGAAATGTTAAGTCTGTAATGAAAGGTAAACTTCAGGAATCAGTGCCAGATATAAGTTAAAACATAAGAGTTTATTCCAACTAATTTCAGTAAATTAATAAGCTTATTGCCTGTGTTATTGAATAGCATTTAAATATCTTTAAAGAATATATTTAATTTAATCTACCTGTGTTTTCTTAATTATTCTTATTACTTCTCTCTCTTAAAACTTACACACACAAGCGCTCTTTGACTAAACCGCTCGTGCTATACCAACTACTACCACAAACACACAACAATCAACACACCAAATACATTTCATTAGTTACATATGTGAAATTTATAAATAGGTAATACCCATATCAATAAATAATAAATCTAAGAATAAAACAATAAATCAGACAATAAATAAATAAAACTAACAATCTACAGGAGGTAAATATTGATTAAATATATTAGATTTGTCACTGAAACAAAATCTTATGCCCAGTAAGCCATATCTCTCTTCTTTATGTTACCGTATTTTTAAGCTTGGAAATAAAAAGAAAAGTATGTAAAGAAAAAGCCCTTATCCTGTATACTATCTTTGTATATTCGACTTTTTATGCTTTTTAAGGTACTTGAAATGTGGTAGTAAAGCGGTTGCTTATCAGTATATTAAAAAGGTAATGTTCCATTTTGAAGACCTTGCCTGGAATTATGTTAATTTAATAGTTATGCAAGATTGTTTCTGGCTAGGCTCCATGAATAGAAGGAGAGATGGTAAAGGGAATGGACAAAATAGTTGGTACAATGACCATTGTAAATTGTGAAATAAGGATGTAGTAGAAGGAAATGTCAACTAGGTAGAAATCCACCCCTATATTACTCCCAGAACTAGTACTAGAAGGACTAGTAGTTTAGACATGCCTGATGGGAAGGGTATAGGAGAAAGTGGCTTTAATGAGATGAAAACGACACTGTCAGGATGATGGTAATTTGCAAACAGCTGACTAGCAAAGGAGACGGGTGAAATGTTACTAACAGTTTTGTGTTTGAGTTTGTATGTGTGAGTGTGTGTGTGTGTTTGTAGTGAAAGGAGAGATGTAACAAAGTGGAAGTTCATACTGGAAGACACTAGAGGACTACTGAATTAATTGTTGTTAATACTAGGACGCCCTACACTTTGGTTATCTGTTCAGGGTTTTACATTAGGCTATAGTATCTGCCTTACTGTATACCAGTATAAATGCCCTTGAAAGGATGTCGGCAGGATTAGGTGTGAAACGTGCACCATTCAGATAGCAACCACATTCTCTCCTCAGTGTTTGCCGGATTTTCTTAAACCACAATCTCTTACCTTATTTTATATACAGACCTGCTGATAACAAACTGTAGCTATATGCTGATAAGGACCTTCCTTTATTTTTTTATATTATCTTTTTCTACTTTATTTTTTTTATGTTATTTCATTACCATTTAGATTTACTAAATAAGATAAAAAAGAAATAAAGAAAGTCTTTCATGTTCAATAACATTGTTTGAAGTATATTACATTTCTGCATGGTCTTGATGGGCAAATTCAAGATTCATTTCAAGATAGCAATCAAACGTGATCCTACTTTCTTACATATATAACCTATTTATAACCAAAACCTGAAACTAGGAAAATGTTTTCTATGAATAGTAAACAGGTTGCTTTCTTTCTTATGTACTAACGAGATAATTTCTCCATAAGAAAAAAAAACTAGGAGTAAGAGAAAGTAAAAATATCTGGTGTAAACACTCACACAACTTTCTCTTACTGCGAAATGGTAAATTTTCTTCACACTTATAATTCTTATTAATGTTTAAAACTGTCGACCATTCAATTGTTCAATTTCCTTGTAGTTATGATTTTTAATGAAATTAATTATTGCACAATATAAAAAGTAATATTTGATCATGTTTGTGTGGTGTCAAATGATTAGTTTCTAATTTTCTTAAATATGTTTTTATCACAGAATCAATTTCATATAACATTTTCCAAATTTGCAAAGTGCTCCAAATTTGTTTCTCCTAAAATGCCGTAATAATTGATAATAAGAAGGCAGCGTCTCCTCCAAAATTCTATCTCGATTGATAGAAGATTGTTACAATGTATTGTTACAATGTTTCAAATGATATTAAATCATTTATAATAAATATTAATTATAGTTACAAAAACATATGTTTAGTTTTAGGAATTATGTGTATGTAAATTATTGTTATTTAGCGGCCTTTACACGGTCACTAATATTGACAATACCTTAGCGTATTGACAATAATATTGACCGTGTAAGGTGAAAAAATTGTATTGACGGTCGGTATTAATAAGACTATTGATGAATTCCGGATTATCTGATTTTCATGTATCAATACTGAAAATTGGAGGGGATATTGACAATAATATTGATCGTGTAGGGGCGGCGCCAATATTTCCATCAATACTCAGTTCAGTAGTTTCTTACAACGTTGAAACTAACCTCAACAGCACTGATACAATACCTTACAAAGGTATTTTGGAAAGATTTGTGTATTAAAATAAAACTTGAATCATACATTTTTTAAAGGTGATTGTAATTTTTTCAAAGTCTTGTAGGACATATATAAAGGTTTCACAGGTTTCTATTACAGCTTTAATGATAGTTGTTAGGGACATTATGCCTGAAAACTTCGTCTTAAAAATTTCTTACTGTGGCCAAGTACCTCAGGGTTAAGGCTAATCTTTCCCTAACACTTATACTTTCTCTCATATTTGTATCTTGTCTTTTCAAAAATGGTTCAACCATCTGTAACAGTTTGTTAAAGGTAGGTTCATCCAATCGAAAGTAGTTCTTGAAATCTTCAACATCGCAGAGGCTGATTTCCTTCAAAAGTACTAAATGAGAATATTCATCTCTCTTCTTCAACCATTCTTTCATGCAGTGTTTGCATTTCAGTTGACGAGTAGTGCCAAACGCCAAAATAATATCTACGCAAGCTTTTTTACGATTATTCATTTTTTGGAAGGGAAAAAACAGCAAAAAACCAAGTAAAATCAAGTAGATTCACTCTCCTAATGGTAGAAGTAGTAAGTACTGAGCAAAGTTATTGACAAAAATATTGATCGCCTAAGGTAATGAAGTATTGAGACCGGTTAGCACGAGTATTGATGGTTATATTGTCAACACCAAAATCTATAATTATTGACCGTGTAGGTGCCGCTTTAAACTATAAAAATTTCGTTAACTTAAAATATTGCCTTAATTTATTGATTCTTAAAACAGTTCATCGATTAATAAAAAGGAGAAACTATTGAAAAACATTATATTGTTGATACATCAGAGTTTTCAATAATAAGAATATACATAAGTATATATAAATAAAAGGCATACCCAATGTAAAAAAACTATAAATATACTAGATGGTCTACTTGACCCACAAGATGGTCACAAAAAAGGAAGTTTAGTAATGAAATAATAAGAAAAAAAAAACACCGAATACAGCTAAACTGACTTTGTATAAGTTATATGTAGGTAATAATTTATATTCTTCATTCATAAGTTTATTTAATCGCCATGAATCTGGCCAGAAATAATGGTTGCTGCTCCCTTATTCCTTTCTGAAAGCGGAAGAGCTAGGTTAGTGTGCTAGGGATAGTGGGATTAGGGATGGCTGAGTGGTAGCCTGGGCTTGTGGGTTATATATGGGCTTTTGGCCGGTGCCGCGTGCACCCGCACTCATATGAGATAAATTCTCATGGCTTAGAAATTTGTCGTGCTCTTCCTGAGGACTCAGGAAGGAAGTATATCGGGGATAGAAAAAGACACACAGATGATATGGTATGTTGTAAATTGGAAGTCAGCAGCGTCTGATTGAAAATATTTTTCCCCATTTGGAAAAGAAAAAGAAGCTAACTTCTTATATTGTGAGACACAAATAAGAAACCAATTCGTTAAACAAATCAATTGTCTTTGCATCACATCCACAATATAAAGAATTTATTTGATTCAATGAAGAAATAATATAAACCGTTTTTCAAGGTGAATTATTTTTCAAGAGTAACGGACGCGTTAGATTTCTTATAACCTCTACTTTGATAAATTCTATTTTAATGTTAACATTCCAAATAATCGATAAAGCATTACATTGCATTAGATTTTTGTACTTCAATACGTAATATTAAATTGAAATTGATTAATAAATGAATTGATACTTCAGTTACATAGCATTTTCGGACCTATGTTTACTAGACATTTATGTCTAAAAATGATTTCTCTATTATGTCGTTAAGCTGTAAAAAAGTAATTCAACAAATTTTTTTCACTGACAAGGCTACCTAACTTCAGTAGAGATGGCATCAATAATAGCCGAAATTCACATTAGTGGTCCAATGAAAACCTACACGAAACAAAATTTCAGCATATAGTTTCAGTAAACGTTTGGTGTGGAATTATTAACGAGCAACAACTTATTGGACCTTCTGAAATGAAGGGTCGTTTAATAGGTGATAATTATCATCGCTTTTTTACAAGAAGAACTGCCGCTTCCTATGGGAGGCTATTCCTCCGGCATAGAGTTCAAATGTAGATTCAACAGGACGGCGCACCAACTCATTTTGATAGTTGGGTAACATCATTTTTAAATAATTCTATCGCAATTTTTGGCTCGGAAAAGTAGGTTCAGTTCTTTCGCCTCTGAAATCATCTAATCTATCGCCTCTCGACTTCTTTCTTTGGTGGCACTTAAAGTCTTTAGTATATGTAGAAAAAACTAACTGTAGAGATCAATTCATTACTAGAATATATGTGTGCTGCAGCGAAGTAAGAAATTAGAAATACACCGGTCATTTTAGAACGTGTTGTTTTAGGTCACTCTTGCGCCGGGCTAGATTTTATATTGCAACTGGAGGAGACCATTTTGAACAAAATTTGTAAAAATAAACTTGTTTAATAAAGTTCTATTTAAAAACAACTTATTTTTATTAATATTAGTCGTCCACCTATCAACGGTTGTACATCAGTTACGTAGCATTTATGGACCCATGTTTACTAGACATTTATGTCTAAAAATGATTTCACTAATACGTCTTTAAGCTGAAGGACCTCGATTCATGAGGCGCTTTCTCTCTCTATATGTATATACATTTATATATAAATATGGCTTACATGAATGAGATGTTTAAGCTTAGCTCATCATCAGACTTATAAAATATATATATATATATATGTAATTTGTTTACGGTATAATACAGTAATTTAGACATTTATAAGACTGAAGATGAGCTAAGCTTAAACATCTCATTCATGTAAGCCATTTATATTAAGAAACAGAAAATATCTTTGAGAAGTGAAGGCTGGTACTTATCATTTATCCATTCATAAATTCTTTTGTATAGACTAAAAGTTGGTAAGAAATAGTGAATGCTTGATAGAGTGAACTTACCCGTCTAGTCCATTGATAGAATGGTGGAGGATTTCCATGAGCGCGACACTCCAATGTGACAGAGGTCCCTTTACGAACTTCTACAGTTCCCCCGCCAGATAATTCCATTATTGTTGGCGGAACTGAAATTAAATTGGAGAACATTAGAAATATTAATAAATTAGTATATAAAGTAGACAACATTCCAGTGAGTTATTTGTTCCGAGAAATAATTTAATTTATACTTTTACCCTTGAATAAATGAAATACAAAAGTATAACTCTTAATATTCAATTAAAATGATACTAAATTAATTAAGTATAAATAAAGTACAGTCATTATTTAAAATACAAGAAAATGTTTCGCATCTTTATAACTTTTAAATTTATCTTACATTCTTTATTTTCTTTGTTTGTCCTTCATAAAAATTGATGAAGCTAAAATTGAAACTAGGAAAATTGTCTTCAGAGATATTTTTCATGATAGCCTGCTTCCTTTTGTGGTCATCGACCGGTTTCGGGCATTCGCCTATAATCAGGATGTTTTTGTCAAAAAAGTGTGATAACATAGACTTCCACAGAGTGTATTAACGGAATTTGCTCTGTGCAAGTGCAAGTATGTTATCACACTGTTTTGACAAAAACATCCTGATGATGGGCGAACGCCCGAAACCGGTCGATGGCCACCAAAAGAAGCAGTTCTATCATGGAAAATATCGCTGATGCTTTCCAGCTCTGCGGAACCAACCGCAACAACTAGGAAAATTGACCTAGAAGTGAAGAAAACTCGGCATAATATAATTTAAGAATTTTAAAACAAATTTTTGGAATACTAGAGGTCTAGATAATGACCACTGCAAGATTTGTGAAGTGTGATGACAATTTCTACAAAATATGGAGAAAATGAAAGTTCCAAAATGAGGTTCTGAATCATTCAAAACATTAGGAGATTATTATTCTTTATCTACTTTGCAATTTCTCTTAAACGAAGCAAAAACAAGTGAATCACTAAAGGACTTAAGCGCTTAGTTAGTTGATGCCTTAGTTGCCTCGAAGTCTTGACCATTTATTATTTAAATAGGATTTCATAAAATAATCACGAGGTCAGAGAAGTGATGATAAATATATTTCTATTGGTATAATACATTACACAAACCGCCTATGGACATCTATAGTCACAGGTAAAAGTAATTAATCATTTATTTATAAAATCGTTTCTATTCCAATTTGCTTTAAATATCTACATATACTATGACCCAACAAATTAATTGGCACACTCAATTTTCGTTTTAATATTTCTATTTCAGAACATAATATTGTTATTAAAATTCTAGTCCATTAATAATGTAACAAATTATAATAAAAGCAATAAAAATTCAATTATTACAAATAAATATAAATAAATTTATGAATTTCAAAGGTCAATACTTCCTCGATACTAGGAGTACGAGAAAGTAAAAATGTATTTATTGGTACATTTGAAAATATTTATATTTTTAACTGAAAACATCGTCTAAAAGTATGTTCTGGGCCAGGGGCTAGGGATACTAGGTTTCCTGTCATGAAAGAGCGCACTACATCCAATACGATGACCCCATAATTGCAATGAGCTATATTCTGGAGCAAAGGCTAGGGATACTAGGTTTCCTGTCATGACAGAGCGCACTCCCAACATCCAATACGATGACCTCATGAGCACCATAATTGCACAAAAATGAGCGCCACGCAATCCTAATAAATGCACAAAATGAGCAGCACTCTCATCAGAGCGCGGCCGATGACCTTGAATAATAAAAAACTTGCATAATCCAAAATTTGAACCAACGAACCTGATGTTATTAGCATACAATGTTAACCATCAGACCATAGAGTAGATCTATTAAGAAGATCTATGTTAGTGGGCAATCAATCTCGAATGAAGAATAATAAAAAAACTTGCATAATCCAAATTTTGAACCAACGACCATGGTGTTGTTAGCATGCAATGCTAACCACTAGACCATCAGGTGGATCTATTAGGGAGATCTATGTTAGCGGTCAATCAATGACGATGTATGACTCACTCTAGCGGGAAACGTGCGGAGGAAGTGATTATTTTTGTGTGTGTTAACCCCACCATAACCTTGAACTTCCTATAAGATTTGCACTCATGGCAGACATATAGATAAGAACAGTCGGTCAGAAGACGGGATATTGCGCAACTGCTGTTGTATTATGTGTGTCCTCGGTGTTATCAGCAAAAAAAAAATATGTGATTCACACCAAACCGTTGTGATACTGGGTGTTAACATTATGCTTATTAAAATGCGTACTACCTTATTATATTTTTTAGGAGTTAGAATAAAAACTCATTTATATTTTTTTAAATTTTTATTATCAACTTGTTACATTGACATTTTTTTATGGTATAATGCATTGTTTGATTAATTAATACAAAAATATTTATAATGTATCATAAAAAACATAAAATTATTTTTTGGTCTACGCAAACTAACAAACGTAAAAAATTACGTATGTATACGCAAACGTTAATCCACATCAATATCCTGCACCAAAATGTCCCGATGTCCATAGGCCAACGTGTTTATCCCATCAGGCAGGATGAACCTTTTATTGTCGGAGGCCGAAAGGCTTCGTCTGTTCATTAAGGTGGAGTAGACTTTATGCCCTGCCGACCGAATCGATTTCATTATGCTTGACATCGAGACATCGTTAAATAGGACAGATTTATAATCAGCATATCCAATTTTCTTAAGCGTAGATCTTTGCAGGCCTTTTGCACGCTTCTTTATATCCCCATCCACATCAATAGCATACATCTTCGGACGCAATGCAACAACTTCGGTAATTATGCGCCCATCCACCTCATCCTTAAATTTCCCCAATACCTTTTTATTTTTAATAGAGAAATTCGGATGGCTTGGATGATATCCCGACGTGTCAAAATGATCTTCCATTTCCAGCATATCCTTAAAAATGTCGTCTGTGCTGATACGGTACAATAGGGAGTCCGTATCCGTATATATTAAACGAAGCCGTTCTGGTCCATATTTTTGCAGCATAATGGAGTAATGAAATTTGAAAATTATATCCTTCGCGATCTCCAAAATAGAAAACCCGACGTACGGAAATTTGTTAAAGCATATCCTCGTTTTGGCCATCCTAACACCAATCAAATTCTCATCATATATTTTAGCATCGAGGAATGTTGGCTTTGCAATTAATTTCATTAATCTGCTATCATTAGTGACAAGCTCAAAGTTCATCCTTTTACGTACATTCCCCATAGTCTTCCCAAAGTTTGCATTATTATATAATTTGTACTGATTCTTCTCAAAATCGTTGGTTGCACGAGTCCTCATATCCGTGTTTAATTTGATGTAAGGAAGAAGCCATGGTGATTGCTTAAATCGAAGGGCTCTACGAACCCGCACCAGCTGCAACCCATAATCGAGGGCCTGTTTAAGAGCAATGTAATGAACGACGTATCTCTCCTGCCTGCCAAGATGAAGAATCAATTTTTTAATATTTCCCTCGCTGTTAGGAGGCACCATTGTTTCTGCAAGGAACGGGAGGTCGTTGTGAAGCGGATGAAGATGTTCCGGATATTCCAGATCCACTTCTAATATGTATCCAAAGTCGGAATCGTCAGGGATGTCTTGAACTTGAATCTTTTCCGGCTGTTCCACCCATTCAAAGCCCCCATAAGGTAAAAACCTACTCTGAGCATCACCATACAAGTTGTTTGCATCGTAATACTTGATGAATACTGACTCTTGCGTTGGATCATAGGTTTGCATGTATTTATTATTGGCCTTGCAATACCGTAGGGAAGCCTGACAGATACCTCCTCTTATGCCACGTTCGACCATTAGAATCATATCATAATCAAGCAGAAGTTCTAATTTAACGCCTGTTAACCTCAACATAGCATCCCACGTCATACCAGGAGCAGTGAAATAATGCGCAGAATCGATTTTATGAGTATTCATTGTCACACGTCTAAAGTTTTCAAAGACATCAGCCAGCAACAAAACATCAGTCTTTAAATAGGTATCACTATATTCTCCCAACGTTGTACATTGAAACTCGTTGCAATTTTACGTTTTTTATGATACATTATAAATATTTTTGTATTAATTAATCAAACAATGCATTATACCATAAAAAATGTCAATGTAACAAGTTGATAATAGAAAATTTAAAAAAATATAAATCAGTTTTTATTCTAACTCCTAAAAAATATAATAAGGTAGTACGCATTTTTAATAAGCATATTGTTAACACCCAGTATCACAACGGTTTGGTGTGAATCACATATTTTTTTTTTGCTGATAACACCGAGGACACACATAATACAATAGCAGTTGCGCAATATTCCGTCTTCTGACCGACTGTTCTTATCTATATGTCTGCCATGAGTGCAAATCTTATAGGAAGTTCAAGGTTATGGTGGGGTTAACACACACAAAAATAATCACTTCCGCACGTTTCCCACTAGAGTGAGTCATACATCGTCATTGATTGCCCACTAACATAGATCTTCTTAATAGATCTACTCTATGGTCTGATGGTTAACATTGTATGCTAATAACATCAGGTTCGTTGGTTCAAATTTTGGATTATGCAAGTTTTTTATTATTC
>JAAEAF010006385.1:0-35360 GCA_011037195.1 Triatoma infestans | reverse complement strand
TTTTTTATTTTTGTTCCGAACAAAGAAGGAAAAAGAATGTTTGTCTTCCTACTTTCGGTAAACTAAGACATGTCACTTGAGCTAAGTTTTTCTTGTGTGCCTATTTATTTAACCCTCAGTGAATATAAAGAACTCTAATATCTTCTAGTTATAAAAATAGTTTCAAATTTCATCTATCACATTTCATATTCTGCTCGTTCTGAGTATAATAATAACAACACATGCGTAGATTTTATCAAAGTTTAATCTAAATTGTGGTTTTAAAAAACATTTTTTTTTTCTTTAATAGGATTCTTAATTTTAAAATACTAGTTGAAGTTTGGACACTAAAAGTCATTATCCATGAGTTAATAATGTTAATATTAATTTTATTTATGATTGTAATTAAAATTAAATTCTTAATGATTTCCAATATTGATATTTAATTCAAAATTAGGTAAATGACTTATTTGGTTGTTGTTTTTGGTACAGTTTTTTCCAAATTTCATTTTGTACACGAGATATTCGTTAAAACTGGTTTTACTTGATAAATTTGACCCTAAAAATTAGTTTGTTTTTGGAGTTGATGCAAATTTTATGAATTATGAATTCTAGATAAACGTTTTTTTTTAAATTTGAAAAAGTTCATATCTTTTGGTAAATTTTGCCCGCTGCATGCAGTTATTTGAGGAGTAGCGACCCCACCGGTTACCATAGCTCAGTATTCCCTGTTTTTCGTCAGAACATTACACAATACCCTTTTTAGACAAGGTCAAATACAGTACATAAACTAGAGTCTCCGCCCCCTAGTTAACTGAAGCCATGGGAGATATGGAAGGGATTATTAGCTCAGTGGTAGTGCGCTGGACTAGCAACGCAGAGGTCCCTGGTTCGAATCTAGCATGGTGCCCTTAGATTTTGTCTTCCTAAGAGTCTCTGCAACTCATTGTCTGTAACGAGAGAACACCGCTCGGAGGCCGGCAGTGCACTGAAGGCTCTAGGGGGCACAATACATTTTTCTGGTTGCAGTGCAATAATCTATTTATTGATAAATTTCATTGCATAATAAATGTCAGAAATATACATCAAAATAATGTTGGTCCAACATTATATTTTGTTAGACTTTCTTCCTGTGGGAAATATTACAATTTTAATTCCAGTAATTTTATAAATCTAAATTGGCGTGTAAATTTAGTCTTTGTAACGATCTTTTTTAGTAAAATTTATTTAACACGAGTCATCTAAATGTAAATGTTTTTATTGTGGGGTTGGTTCCGCAGAGCTGGAAAGCATCAGAGACATTTTTCCGTGGTAGCCTGCTTCATTTTGTGGTCATCGACCGGTTTACGGGCGTTCGCCCTCTTCTGTCGATGAAACTAAGTTCTGTACAAGTCTGTGTTGTCACATTGTCTGAAAAAACGCATCCTGAAGATGGGCGAACAGCCGAAACCGGTCGATGATCACAAAATGAAGCAGGCTACCACGGAAAATGTCTCTGATGCTTTCCAGTTCTGCGGAACCAACCATCACAACAAGTAACAGTGAATAGTTAGCTTACTTTTCTCTTCTTCAATAACAAATTTCCAGATAGTAACCATGCTAGAATAATAATTAATAGAAAATTCTTCTAGAATGTGTTAGTTTCTATTAACGCTGAATGGATGTATTATATTGCAATCTAGTTGTAATTCTTTCTCACTAGAAATACTTGTTCTTCGGCCTTCTAAAATCAGAATCACCCACCCCCACTTTTCTCAAAAACGGCTACAATGATTTGGTTCGGTATTTAATATAAATTTAGATTTGCCGCCAACGTCGTACAAAAATTTTATTTTGGAGGTGGGGTATTGTACTACCTTGATAATAATTTACTAATTTATCAGGCTGTGTCCTAAGGGTAGAGAGGTGTTAACCTATGCATTGTCTCCTCTCCCAATCACTCGCCATTCTAAGCTCGAAGGAGTATGTCGTTATGCAACACTCCCTTGAATAAGTCGCAATGGAACACCTATACAATTCATGCCAGTTCGGTTTGCCCTTAATTGTGAAAACCCAAGTTTGTTACTTCTGGTTCTCTTGGGTAGTGTTAATAAACTGGCCCTTTTATCGACTTAGCGGCTCGGTTCTCCCGGGCCTGCATGAGCTCATTGTGAAATCACATGGTTTTTACTTCCGGTTGGTTTTCTACCTGCAACTTCTGGGATCTTATTTAATGATTATCTATAATCATCAGCCAAGCAGCAGTGTATTGGTCCACAAGACTCAAGTGGTGGATGCACATAAGAATTATTTCCTCATTCCTATTTTTCCACTCCCCTTTTCCCCGATATGGGCTAAAGACACATGGGTTTTCCAACACTCGTAACAAGGATTCTGCGTTTCAGGGTAAGCGCCATTCCTTTGGCTTATTGAAAGTGATAATAAATAATATTTGCCTATCCTTTTTTAAATTTAATTTATATATTCAATTTTCCCATATAATTTTTTAATATTTTAATTTCTCATTTTGCTCAACCAATTATATCATATTATAATATACAGTTCATTCAATATTTTCACTCTTTAATTTTTGCTGTTTTTTTATTAAACAGAGCCCATCCGGAGTTATTTGACCTCAATAATATATTTTTTAATTTTCCTTTATTTACTATGCAGAATTTCTTTAATTTAGATTATATTACTAAAAGCTTTTCATCTTTATTTCTTAACAATTTTTAATGAAAATTTATTTTTTAGAAGATTTTGTAGGAGCCTCCTCTTTATTTACATTTTATAGCAGTGTAACCTGAACTAGAATTGATGAAAATATTGTAAAATCTCGGAGTTATTTATGAGAGTTCTCGGATTAATATTTTGTTATTTACAAGTAGATCCTATGATCAGATCAATTTGCTTATGGGAAACAAGTTCTTGTAATGTAATGGTGTGTGTATTTGTGGTAGCTGGTTGTGTAGCAAGAGCGGTTTCGTATTAGGGCTTGTAAGTATGCAAGTTTAAAAGAGAATGATATTAGCAATAATAAAGAAATCACCACTGTTTTATAAAAATATATTATTATTTAAGAGAAATTAAGTACTTTGAATATCACAAAAGGTATATAATAAATTCTTATAATTTTAATACTCAGATGTTTACACCTTGATTGCTAGAACAAGTCTGTCTTTAAAATATCTCTTCTCTTTGTTTCTTCAATTCCTCCCCTGTGAGAAGAAGGGGTAATACAATGCCATAATCGTTCTTTAATCGTACCAGTAACTGGACTTGTATACCTGGGCTTGTCCTTTTGCAAGAGTATGTCACATATTTTGATAATTTAGATTTATTTAAAATTAATATATTTATATGTTTCTTGCATCCATCACATCTTTATAGCTGAGGTTTTGATATCATGTAGATGAGAGCATCTACTTGATTCACGAGGAATTGCTAATCTGAATCGATATTCTCCTTTTAAGAATCCTTAGCTTATGCAACTATCATATCATTGAATTACTAAAAACCGAGTTAGGTTCACCGAAAAACGTCAGACTAAATAAACTTTTTGTTTTTAATCGTCAGATATCGGTTTCAGCTGTGGAAAGTAAATAACAGTGTACATAAATAATTGCAAAAAATATATAACCGCTAACTCGCCTAAAATTGTTATAAGTATTATTTTCCCCCTCTTTTTTCCCCTCTATTTTCTTCCTTTTTTTTTTTTTAAAGGAATAAAAGCAAAATAAAATCCAAAACTTTAAAAGTACGTATATAAGTTGTTTTTATCTCTCCCTCTTATAAATTAACACCACCATCTCAAACTGAAACTTTTAGAGTTCAAAACTCAGTGAAGCAAAAGATAAATTTTTTATCTTTTTTTATTTTTGTTCCGAACAAAGAAGGAAAAAGAATGTTTGTCTTCCTACTTTCGGTAAACTAAGACATGTCACTTGAGCTAAGTTTTTCTTGTGTGCCTATTTATTTAACCCTCAGTGAATATAAAGAACTCTAATATCTTCTAGTTATAAAAATAGTTTCAAATTTCATCTATCACATTTCATATTCTGCTCGTTCTGAGTATAATAATAACAACACATGCGTAGATTTTATCAAAGTTTAATCTAAATTGTGGTTTTAAAAAACATTTTTTTTTTCTTTAATAGGATTCTTAATTTTAAAATACTAGTTGAAGTTTGGACACTAAAAGTCATTATCCATGAGTTAATAATGTTAATATTAATTTTATTTATGATTGTAATTAAAATTAAATTCTTAATGATTTCCAATATTGATATTTAATTCAAAATTAGGTAAATGACTTATTTGGTTGTTGTTTTTGGTACAGTTTTTTCCAAATTTCATTTTGTACACGAGATATTCGTTAAAACTGGTTTTACTTGATAAATTTGACCCTAAAAATTAGTTTGTTTTTGGAGTTGATGCAAATTTTATGAATTATGAATTCTAGATAAACGTTTTTTTTTAAATTTGAAAAAGTTCATATCTTTTGGTAAATTTTGCCCGCTGCATGCAGTTATTTGAGGAGTAGCGACCCCACGGGTTACCATAGCTCAGTATTTTCGTCAGAACAGTACACAATACCCTTTTTAGATAAAGACAAATATAGTACATAAACTAGAGTCTCCGCCCCCTAGTTAACTGAAGCCATGGGAGAATGGAAGGGATTAGCTCAGTGGTAGTGCGCTGGACTAGCAACGCGGAGGTCCCTGGTTCGAATCTAGCATGGTGCCCTTAGATTTTGTCTTCCTAAGAGTCTCTGCACCTCATTGTCTGTAACGAGAGAACACCGCTCGGAGGCCGGCAGTGCACTGAAGGCTCTAGGGGGCACAATACATTTTTCTGGTTGCAGTGCAATAATCTATTTATTGATAAATTTCATTGCATAATAAATGTCAGAAATATACATCAAAATAATGTTGGTCCAACATTATATTTTGTTAGACTTTGTCCTGTGGGAAATATTAACAATTTTTAATTCCATTAATTTTTATAAATATAAATTTTGGCGTTGTAAATTTAGTCTTTTAATCGATCTTTTTTATGTAAAATTTTATTTAAACCGAGTCATAAATGTAAAGTTTTTTATATAACCTAAAGTAGGAGTTAAACTAACGAATCAAAAATAATGCTGTAAGAGCTATCAATGGAGGTTTCTTAACAATATAAATTAACTGAGTCAAACTAAACTTCTTAATATAAGCGATAAATTTCATTATTTAAACAACGATATAACAAAAACTACTGCTGCGAAATGGACAGACAGACAGATGTAGTTATTATTGTTTTATTTATAACATTATTATAATAATTTCAAAGACGATTATACAGTTTTCATTAACTATTATAGAAATTTCCCACAAAAAAAAATCTCTAAAAATACTTCTTCTCTTGTAAATTTGATTGAAGTGTCTCTGCCTTATTATCTTTATTGAGAAATATTTTTTCCAATCAATGTCAGAACAGATTTTGCTGCAATGGAGAAAGCGAAATATATAAAAAAAAATATTCCATTCTATTTAGTCGCTAAATCAAGTTTTAATATATACTATATTTTCCTTTAATGGAAGTTTTACATATATAGAAGCAACATTCTGTTTAATATTGTTGAAATCATTCAATTCATTCATATTTTTCAAAAAAAAAAAAACAACTTAAATCCATTCATTTTATGTTACATTTTTCAATATGCATTCACATTTTATAATAAGTAAATGTTGTTTTTTTTTAAGAAATCAATGGCTTTATTTTCCATTTTATAATTTACTATTTTTCCTTAAGGTAATTTGATATTTTTTCTGTAATCCTTTGCATTTTATCCTCTTTTTTTTTTTTTTAAATTTATTTTAGTTTCTATTTATTTAAAATCTCCATCACTCAGTGTTTGTTTTTTTTTTTATAATATCGTATAAGTATTGATTTTAGGGACATTTTAAGGATAATCATAAAGAAATAACTTACAGGAAACCGCAAGTTGAACTCCACTTTGGTAATGAATCACCAGAGTATGGTTTCTTTCTTTCTTACACTTTTTGTCAAAAATGACTCCAACTAAAAATACAAATATATTTTTATTCAAACAATACTTTTTTTCTTTTTTTTTAAACCAAATTTTATAGAAAATTATCTTAAGTGTTTATAAACACATCTCCAAAGTGCCATATGTACGTTAATGTTTGTATGTGATTCTATATCACATTTATAACTTTAAGAACAATCAAATGTAATATACAAATTCCGTTTGCTGAGAATGTGAGAAGAAAAATGTAGGTGTACATTATATGAACTAATATGGATTAGACAGGCTATATCTGCTACTTGACTTTTTATCTCTCTACTTTCGAATATTTTCAATTGATGGCTAAGATTCACATAAAGAAATCATAAAAAGACATGCTTTAAACAAATAGAAATTTTATAAATTATCTTTTTGTAAAAAATTACTGATAAATCAATCATACTTTTGCCCATGGTTAGATAAGATATGTTTATAATTTTCGAACTATTCTTAAAAACTAAAATTGCCCCCTTTTGAAGACCAATCTGCTATTATTCTAATAATTTCAGTTATATTATGTATTTGTAATAATAATATCTAATTTATCTTATCTCCAAATATATATTTCCAGCGTTTATGGTTTTTTTTTTGTTTTTTTACATAAAAAGGAAGATAATTTCAGGTAATTTATCCGTCGTAGCATGCATATTCCTTTTGTTTCTGACCGGTTTCGGATTTTCATTCATCGTCAAAGCATCGTCGATATCCATACCACAACCTCCCAGTATCCTCTCCCAGTATTTGGTCCACCCATCACTCTCTAAACACACACACATAATAACATAACCATATAATATAACCTCCCGCACATGTATACAATCAATAAACCACCAAGTAGAGAAGGTAATAGAGTAGTGGTTAGCTTACTGGACTCCCACGCGGATAACCCGGGTCCGAGTCCAGCTGTGCTACCCTTAGATTTTTTCTTCCTAGGAGCCTCTACAGCTCACTGTGCACTGATGGACAATGTTGTCTGTAATGAGAGAACACTATCCAGAGGCCGGCAATGTGCACTGAGAAGACTCTGGGCGCCAATGACCATAGATGTTGACGCGCCTAAAATTAAAAAAAAAATATAAAACAAGTGTGTGTGTTATAGAAACATTGCGTTGAAATGAACACTCCACGAACTTGGTGAATTTGTTTTGACGATGAATTTATTTTTTATCCCATCTATTCTAAAGGTCCAATCAAAAATTCTCTATATTTAATTTTCAATGTTTTTACAGAGAAAATTCCAGTTCGTTACATGGCTCAGATAGTTACATAATCTCTGGAAAGATATATTTAAACATAATATCTGGTATTCTATCCGTCGTAGCATGCATATTGATTATGTTCTTTGGCCGGTTTCGGATTTTCATCCATCTTCAGAGCAAATTCACCAAGTTCGTGTAGAGAGTTCACTTCAACGTAATGTTTCTGTTACAGTCTGTTACTGGTTACTGTTTTTTGGTTGTCTATATGTGGGGAGGTTATAAGGTTATGTTACTATATGTGTGTTTTTAATAACATAACCTTATAAATTCTCTGCATATATACAACCAACAAACCAACAAGTGTGAGTGTAACAGAAACATTACGTTGAAGTGAACTCTCTACACGAACTTGGTGAATTTGCTCTGACGATGAATGAAAATCCGAAAATGGTCAGGAACAAAAGGAATATGCATGTTACGACGGATAAAATACCGAATGTGTTATCCAGCATTGCGGACCCATCCACATATTCAATAATTGATTAAATTAGAATTTAGAAAATTTCTTTTGTATACTATTTGGTTTCTTTGTAAAATTAATGATTTTTTTTTAATACATTTTTCTCAATGGCTATAATTTTCATTTAATCAAGTTTTTTTTATACTTTCCAAAAAAAAAATTAATAATAGTAATAATTATTGCACAAATTGTGAAGAATGGCACAGTGAAAGAAAAAATAAAATATACAGACTGTTGTACAATCTTGTGTTGTTCATATCGCTAGTATATATTATGTGTATGTAATTTGATTCACCATCAACTCAATGTCTTGTTCCGTTTTTTATCTAAAACAAATCTCATGTATTATATTTTAATATTATTTGTTTTCCTTTATAATTTTTTTTATTAAAACAATAGAATTAACCCTCCTCCTTCCTTCTCTTTATTCATTCTTTCAATTATCTAACCACCTTGCTTCGCATGTTTGTAATTGGCCAGGTTGCCAACCAATCCTATACTAAGTTTACCATTGACGTCACACCACAACGGATATCGAATACCTCTGCTTCCGGTCTGTGAGCCCCCTCTACTTCCCAGTATTTGGCCCACCCATCACTCTTTAACGTCCGCTACATGAAAATTCCGGACCTTAAACAAAAAAACAAAAAAATCTCTCGTTAATGACATGGCCAAAGTTAAGAAAAAAAAATAACCATTTTTTATTTAAATAAAAACTATTATTATTAATAAAATATAATCACATTTTAAATTGCGAATAATTTGCATATAGCTAATGGTCTAAAGTCAGGGAATTATTTAATTTAGAGAATTTATTTTGATTATATTAGTCGTTTTGAAATGTTCATTTTCTTTAATTTTTTTTTTGTTTTGTTTAATAGTAATTATATTTAATAGTATTAATTAATAATTATATTTTATTAATTGTATTGATTTAATAATAATTTAAATTTCATAATCACTGAAGCCAAAAATGTTTTTTTTACAATATTTTTTCAATTTTTTACAATATAAGACCTCCGAATTTTTAAAAAATCTTCATCCGAAATCTTTGTTTTTGATTTGAGTTAAAATTATTTACAGAATAACAGAAATTATTTGGAATAATTACAAAACAATGTACCTGTAAAAGTTGGTGAATATTTTGCATAACATTAGCTGATTCTCCCATTTTGCTACCCAATACTTAGTTGTTACTAAAGTTTTTTTTTGCTGAAAATAAGGCGACTATTGAAAACAATTAATAAATTTTATTTGGTTGGTTTTATTTATATCATTGTTTAAATAAGAATCAGCTTTATGTGTCCAAACGTCTATATCTTTCATTTGGTATTATCTGCAACCAAAATATCCATTGTAATTCGCTATTTTCTGAGACATTATTGGAAAAAAAAATAAAAATAAAGGCAAAGGGAGCAGTAGCTGAAGATATTTGTACAGTGGAAAGAGAGAGGGTGTTGCATAGAAATACGGTGGCAGCGTTTTTGGATTAAATATTTCAAAATTGGGTGGCACTAAACTTCGACATGATCTGGTCCGTCTCTCGGTTGTTGATGATGAGAAATTGCTCGAATCTGTGAAGCAGGATCAATATACTTACCAGCCGAGGATTATTTACCATAGTAGGAATTTGAAACGCGATAGTTAGCTGCCATCTCAGAAAGTTAGATGACCGCAATTTAAGTCCAAGATCATGTTTGTGAGAGCGCCAAGCCAAACAACGTGTCGATGTATGCAAAAATTTTGCTTCAAAATCCAAAAGATGATTGGTTTTGAAAAGAAATAATTATAAGTGATAAAAAGTGAATATTTTAAGCTTAACCATAAGACTATATATCTATGACTATGTCAAATAGAGGTTAGTCCAGGATCGTTTCTGGGTATAAGTCATGCTTCGCATTTGATGGAACTTTAAAAGTGTTTGGCATTTTTGTGCTTGTTCCAAAAAGCAGAACTGATGTCCCCGAACATTATTACTGGATACAGTTTATGAAGCCTTAAAAGTAAAGAACTTCTTTTTAATTAACCGAAATAAAGCTATTCTGCGACAGCATAACGCTCCCGCCCATCGTTCGTGTTTAAGTCAAATAAAATTAGTTGAGTTAGAGGGAGTAAGCAATTTGCTTCAGTCTGCTTCAATGTTACACCATCTGATTCCGATCATTTCCGGTTTATAGCTCATGTTTTTAAAGTACGAAACTTTGAACATTATGAGGAGTTTTTCGCCTCAAAACCAGACTGGTGGCGTCACCAAATTGAAATGCTTATGAAAAGGAGGATGAAAGTGGTAGAAAATGAAGGTTTATATTTTGTAGATTATATTAAAGTAAACACTAAATGAAGCCAAATATTTCAGAATTACTAAAAAAAAAAATGCAGTGTCTCAGACTGTCGACAGAACCTTTCTTTTTTATTTATACAGGCGATTTATTTTGACTTTAATGAAAGTGTAGAGCGGAGAAAATCCCTTTCTACAATTGGACTCTCTTAGTTTGGCTGTTCCATCCCTTGCTAAGTTTGCTGAAAATTCCGGAGGGACAGTAAAGAATAATCACGAGTTAAACTATTTATAACTGTCCGCCAATTTACTTTTGATATTTCTGTTTTACCCCCGTTGAGTCTGTAACGAAACATAATATTATTCAGTTGCTATTAGCCTCCAGTTTTAAATAAAACAACAAAAAAAACAACAGTTATATCATTTAATATGACATATTAATTAAGTAAAATAATATGACAGGCTGAGTATGATAGTTCTGGATATAGCGTTATTTAGACGGTAGAGACTAATAGGAGAGGGGCGATAAAGGGCAGGTAGTAAACTAAGTAATACCTAACTATCTCTGTCATTTCTCTTAACAACTATTCCTAGTGAAGTGCCAACAGAAGCGAGCTTGCTTGGTTTTGGGTCCTACCTTAATACTATATAGAAGGATGGGGCCACACGGGTCTCTTCCACCTCTGGGCCCTAACCAACTATTTTCCAAGGGACTTTGTTGTTATTATAACTAGCATACATACACATTGCAGTGGCACACTTAGTAGTGAGAGAAACTTGCTCTTTACACATTAATTATAGCCTAACTTTAGTTTATATCATCTACTTGGACAAATAACTCACAAAATGGTATGAGAATATAAGATATGACCCTTAACACTACTTCTTCATTAAGTAAACGCAACTATAGTTGGTATATTACATATATTACACATAGTTGTAATGTCTCATCATTATTGTCTTCCATTTATTACAATTAATTACTCTTTACATAAAACTTTACCTAACATCTTTTCATAACTTAGTATTTATTATCTTTTGTTGATGGTGGAAAAAAAAATCTGAAGATAATGCATTATAAGTAAGTTTGCCTTGAAGTTTTCGAAGTTTCAATGATCGCATGTTACTATTCTGGTTTAAATGCACTCAAAAGCAGGGTTAAAAAGCATTGGGCTTATTAGGCTGAGTTCAGATATTCTTTTTCATTGGGTCTTCAAAATTGGGTCTTGCACTTCCTGTTGATTTTCAGTACGTGGGCTTCAAGAGGAAAATTGATAAATTTCTTCTCATTGAATTATTCCGTATAAAAGTATAAAAAAAAAAGAGTAAAGTAAAGTAACTTTCTTTTCAGGCGGGCTTCACGTCTAACGATCGGAGAAGCTGTCATAAACACTTTTCTATAATTTTCTCACAATTAATAAATCCCATAGAATCCAAAACCAAAACTGGGAATCGAATTTAATACCACTCAATGCATTTTTGTTTTGCAAGACTCAGTTATCATGGCACCTGAATTAATGCATATAAATCGCCTAAAAGTTTTTAGTTCTGTTATGAACAGTTTTTAGGTGCTAGCCTCATCAAGTTTCCTTCACACATAACAATTTGAACTAAGTAAAAGGTCGTTTTTTGGTCCAATATTACATGCAAAATTTTGACTAGATAGTAAAAATGAAAATTAAATAAATAATAGATTAATCTCTAGTATTTATGACGTGTTTTTAATAAAAAGGAATAAAACCTTAAACCATTCAATCACAAATAATGTTTGGAGATTTCTTTAATTAACTAAAATACCTGTTTGGAATAATCTCTAATCTTTAAACAATTTTTATAAATTTGATATTTTCATTGAGCAAAATTTATGGTTTTATTAAGTGGGCTTCACTAATCAAAGTCAGAAATAATTTGATTTTTCATAAATAAAAGAAAATAAAAGTTTTCTAGTTTCTTTTTATCCAAGTGTTTAATTGGCTCGGTAAGTCGATTTTTCAAAATCTGTGGTCTTTTACTGAATTGTATTTTGAAGTTTGAATTTCAGGCTAGATTACTGAATCCTTGAGTGATTTGAATTAAAAAAAAAAAAACATTTAATGAGAATTAAGTTAATTACTACTAAATTTTTGAAATTAATTCTGATTTATAATATCATTTAGAATTCTAGGTATAGTGTTATAGATATTAAAACTTACAGTTATGTTACTAAAAAAAATAAAAAAAATAAAATGAAATAAAAAAAAAGAATATCGTTTAGTGAAGAACACTTTACGTATCCAGGACACGATCTTAGTTGAGAACATCAATCTTCATTTCCTTTTTTATTTGCAGACCGCATGACGAGAGTAAATCTTACCCCTTAATGCGACGATTTGTATGTAGGTCTTAGGGGGTAAATGGGCTCATGCACTACCACCCAGTTTTCCAACCTCTTTACTTCAAATTAACACCAACCATCAGCAATGCCTTCTTCCACTTTCCTCTCTTTCCTTTACAAAACTCTTGCTAGTCCTTTCACCCCTTCATACTAGTAGTTTACCCATTTTACGTCGTTGTACTTTGCTTCGGCTCTTCTCCACTTTTACACCCCTCACTATAGAGCTCTTTAAAGAGATTTTCCTTACATCAATTTGTAAGGCAAGTCTTTTTATAAGACACTTTCTTCATGTATATTTTTTTAACGTTTCACCATTACAATTACGCCATTTTATTATAGGGGTTTTGGTAACTAAGTTTAAGTAATTGAGGAAATATGATATCGCTCCTCATTAACCATAATGTTCCTTCATTAATGTTAACGTTTAAAATTTTCTGCAGAAAATAGCGTTTATCTTCCCCCTTATATTTAACCAAGTTTTGTTGGAAAACCATGTATAAAGTTTTGGAGTATTTTATTGATTTCTAACTTTAATAGAACTCCTTGAAGTTCATCATATTTGTACGAAGTTATTAAAAATAATGAGAAATCCGATCATAATTTTTGAAATAGTTTAATTGCACTGCTACTAAAACTGCCCTAAGTTAGTGGTATCAACTCAGTGGGCAGCAAATGGTTTATAACCATAAACAATCGATCTTCAAGTACTTCAGCGATTGCGAAGTTCTTCAACCCGAAGAACAGGTAAAGGCTGAAGTACTTTAGCTTTAAAAGTTGGATAAATAATATAGAAACGAAAAGCGATTGCAAGCTGTTGCAGCAATATGAAGGTTTTAGCTTATCTTATAATAACCAACTAAAGTTATGTTCGGCGGCCCTATCAGCGCATTATATTGCTGAATCAGCACTTACATAGGAATTATTGAAAGATTTTACGGAAACATTTCAGTATGCGATGAATTTAACCGACTTGAATATACTAACAGATGAAATACAATATACGTACGTAATTCTTTACAATATATTTTTGTAATGTAATCTAAATTATGATATTTTCGTCCGATCTTGGAAGAAATGGTTTGCATTTTAGTATTTACGAATCATAGTGGGTTTAATATAAATATATTATAATTTTATTCTCTGCTATATTGTTTGCTTCGACTGCGAGTGCATTGTGGTCTTACCAACTTTGTAAAAGAAATCTTTGTTAAACCAAACTTTCAGTCACTACTAAGGATATTATTCTTTCCAAAACTTCCTTGAATATTCAAATAAGTGGTAAGAAGATAGAATTAAGGATTCCTAATTTTCAAAACGTTAACAAATTTGAAGGTCCATTATTGTGAAATTTAAGCTAAATAAATTTTGCTAGTCTTTAATATCATGTGCAACGTTTCGAACCGTTCATTAATTCCAGTTTCCTGCTATTCCTGCAATTGGTCAGATAAACTTATCAATTTTCGTATTGCTTGGTATTAAATGATGAACACTCCGGCATCTGGTTGGATCTCTTACTGGACATTGTGGTTTAAGGAGACATCTCTAAGTAATGGGGCTCATGCCGGATCCATTTTGAGTCTGTGGGACAGAGGAGGAAACCCCATGCATCTTATAACAGAATATCTGGGTTGTGAGGCGATTAGATTCAGGACCTTTGGTCGGAGCAGGATGTTTGTGGAAAAGCTTTAGGCTATTTCCCATTAAGGTTATTGTCCGATTTGTTCGGACTGCGGTGAACTTTAGATGGATTAGACCCGGGTCTGAATATTTGTTCTAGACCCGGTTTGTTGTCGTTTTTCTTGGGGTAGCTATGGGCCCAGTGAGGCTTTGTTCCCTCCCCACAGAAAAATAATAGTAATGATAATAATAATAATAATAATAACATCAATAATATGCGCTAATAACCAAGAAGTTGATGCGCCGGAAAAAAAACAAAATAATAATAATAATAAGTGATGAACAGAACTTCTGAAATTAGATATATTTGACACTTACTATTTTCCTTTGCTAAATTGACTTTACCCACATAACCTATGACAAAAGGTCATATTCAAAATCCTGGCTGGTCTAGTTAAATTTTAGATTGCTCAAGAGAAATTTACTAAAGAAATTTTTATTTTATAATGTCTGTGGCGAAGTGCCAAGCCTTACACTCATCAAAACCTCTCTGAGCCAGTGTAGCTATCTCAAAGGTGTAGCTTTGGAAAACCCGGCCTGCAGGCAGTGTTCTTTCACTGCAGACAACACTACAGTGAGCTGTAGAGGCTGCTAATTAGAGCAAAACTTAAGGGCAGCCCGCTGGACTCAAACCAGTGACCTCCGGCGTTGCTAGTCTAGTGCGCTACCATTGAGCTAATCTCATCCCTTACTAAAGATTTGTAATATTATTATTGGCATTACTGCCCAGACATCATAGAAACAGCTGTTAACTGTGATAGTGAGGGTGTGCATATATTGCTAATTTTTTTTGCAAATTTAAACCCATTTGGACCTTACTCTATATGTATGTTGCCAAATATTTATTAGAATAATGCCGTCCAACACTAATTGGTAAAAATAGTAAAAATTTAAGATCAGCGATCGAACTTATTACTAAGTGGATTACTAAATTATTATATTCCATTACAATTCTTTTATGGTCAAAGTTACGTTTAGTATCATACTGATCTTCCCTCTTTTCGCAATTTCCAAATTCAACATTTTCAAATTTTGATTATGAAAGCTTACTCTTTTTGTTTCTGCCATTTTTATAATTAAAAAAGCCAACAAGTTTCTGAAAATAAAGTGTTTTTTTTTTTAATTTATTTCTTTTTGATATATTAAACTCTTGTTGGACAAAGTTTGTTTTGATTACTTTACCATAAAATAAATAAAATTCAAACTCTATCTAAATTTCATCTACTATCCCGCCACAAACCCAACCCAGCTGATAGTTTGTAGGGCTTTAACTTTGTGCATAACCAACATAGATTTAAAGTACACAGGAAAAATGGAAGAGCGGTTTTCCACTGAACTTTTTAAAAATTCCGTTTTTCTCCAGTATTTAGTACTTAGTGAAAGTTCGGTAATATATTATTTATGAAAAAACGAAAAGTGTGGAGATGGAAATAAAAGTAAAAAGGACATTAAAAAAAAAAACGAAAAAAAAAAGGGGTATTCTATATATTATTCATGTTATAAATAGTATGGGTGGTGCAAGGTGGTAACATAGTTAGGGGGTAATTTTAAAACATTGGACAAGAGATCGAAACTCTGAAAGCCTGTTGACACTTTCCACAGTTTTTTTTTTTTTTGTAAATTGTTTTAACTTCAAAATTAGGTTGTCCATTTTTTTTTTTTTCTAGGTTTTAAACATTAATCCTAATATTGTAATATTGTATCGGACGGAGTATCTTGTAAGTTCCCTCTGCATGTGTACTGCTCTAACTAAAACCAGTAGTAATTCGTTCCCTGTTTCCTTCCTTCATGCTATTGGATTACCCACTATACTCTTATTTTATTGATTCCATCCCCAATCTATAGCCCCAATTAGGAGGACCCTTTGTTTATCCTACCCTTGATTTATCTTACTAAGGAATAGAATGATTCTTTGCTACTATATTGCTCTTGTTTTTACTGTGTCTAATCCAAATTATACTGAAGTTTCTATTTTATGTATTAATCAATTCATTTTTTTTCCCTTAAAGCAGTAAAATTGATATTCATTGCCCGCCCCCATATATGTTTTGTTATAACAATTGTTACATAACAATGAATTGTTAAAAACGAATTTTTATTATTTTTATATTGGTTTTAAAATGTTAGAAAATTGTTGTTAAAATACTTAAAATTTACTATATATTAATACATTTTATCCAAACTTAAAATTAAATAAAGGTGGAATGTTGGCAACACTTGCTTTTTAATCTCAAAATGATTTAGGAAAAAATATTTTGTCTCTAACAGATTAAAATTTATTTTTATTCGCTAATGAATATTAGCGATAATAGATATTATATTTGTCCGGTTTCAAATTTTCCTCTATTGTCAGAGTCTAGTTATTTATTTATTTAAAAGATTGTATTTAATATATTAATTAACATAATTTGTTAGTAACAAACGCAAAGTCATGGTCATTTATGACAACTGTCAGGAGATGAAGGAGTCTAGTTGTATGAAATGTAGAAAGTTGACTTCTGTGTTCATAGTTTCTATCACTTACTCTACTAGCAGTGTTCACATTATTTGGCAAGAGACTTAGGGGCCACTTTTACGTATTCGAGTTCAGGTTTGCCAACACAACCGAAACAAGTGTGGGAACTAAATGAGACTTGTAGTAGGATTCTACGCACACGTTAAATATTATATTTTTTCTAAAACAAGCAAAAGCTAATTAAAAATAAAAAATAAGGATATAAAAACTGATAGAACCTGGTAAGTTAACTTGGTAAGTGGATATTAAACTGGCATTGAAAAGCGGGAATGTTTACCTTCAGAAGGTTGCAAAACATTATGTTAATAAAAATTGAACGAAGTTACTTGTAATGTTTTTTCCTGTAATATAATTTATTGTTAGATAATTATTTAAATAATTCAAAAATATTTTAGCAATTTCATTCAAACATTAAAATTTATTTAATGTAAAGATGGTGGTAACGTTGTCAGTATGAATTATTAACATGAACTCAAGTGTGTAAAAATTATCGAGTATGTATATGTGGGTTGTCAAGTGATAGCAGTGTTATCTGCGTCTGAGAATTTTAAGTAATAATTAGTTAGGAAAAAATAGACCCCTGTTTATGATGATTTTCCTCACGTAAGATATGAAATGTTACATTTCTATTGGGATTATTCCGAATTACTAGTTGCTAGCCATTTACTAGATATTCTTAAATAGAAGAATGTAACCTTCATGCAAAATTAGAAATTCTACTAGTTCACTATTTAAATTAAATTCAGCTAACTAATTAATTTAAATCACTAAATCCCTTTTAGCTTTCAGTTCTACAAACAATTAGTCCCTTTAGCTGGAACGATTTCAAACCAATTCAAGTTAGTTCATTCGAAGAAATTGCTGCTGGTGGGGTTGCGATTTGTAGACAAGGCACAAGGAAACAGAAAAAAAAATATTACCCGATTTCTTAGTGATCTTTTAAAAACTTTAATCATTAGCCGCTAATTATTTCTCACAAAAATTTTGTAAGAAAAATATTATCATTGTTTTATATCTTTTTTTTAGAAAAAGAAGCTGTAATATCAATGATAATAAAAATAATCTTTCGATTTAACAGATTTCTATTTAAAATTTATTCATGTCTTCATTCTTAAGCCAAGAGCCAAATTAGTTTCTGTCTGTTTTAAAATTAATTTGGTTTTTAAACACTTAACATTCATTCATTCCGTTTTAGTTTTGTTGGAAAGTTCAATTTGTGTAGCAGAACTATCTCTTGCTTACATTTTTTTCTATCCTTCTAACATTTATTATGGGAAGAAAACTACTGAATACAATGGGAAAATAGTTTGGCTTTAACTTTAAAAGCATTGTATTGCATCTTAACTTTTATACTGAATGTCAGTTTAAAAAAATAACCTATTAGATGTTAAAAACTTTTGAATTTTATCACCCTTTCTTTTCCTTTTAATCTTTATTCTACAAACAGTGAATGAAGAAATTAATTGTTTTTTTATATTTAAACCCTTTCTTTTTCTAATAAATTTCTTTTATTCATATTAACATTTCTGAGAATGTTAAAGCTAATTTTATGGAAGTACCTATTTGAAATAAATTTTTGCAATTATAAGCCGATTATCTTGGTAGGCCTTAACAGTGAATGTTTTGGATTTGATTATTAAATAAAAATTTTGAAATCTGTAGTAACATAAATTTATTCATCAAACCAAATTCTTTTTTGGTGAAATTAGTACTGAAAATGCCTGCAGAGGTACTTATTATTATTAATACATGAAGAACACATTTTCATTTAAATTATTTATGAATCTTCTATGTCATATCTGTAAATTTTAATGGGAGAAAACGAATTTGCGATTAGATTTGGAATATGAAATATTAAATTTATTATAATGAAGTTGATGAGGAGAGAAATTGGGATTGATTAATTAGAAGAGATATGAGGATAATGTTACAATATGGCTATAAGCTTACACAAACTACACTGGACTTGTAATGATATTATAGAATAAAGGGTTAGAGAAGAGTTATGACACGATGTAATATATATGGTTGAATCTGATCTCTCTAGATCTCTCACTGGCTTATATACAGGTTCCCCACTCTAGCCTGCTTAAGTTAGAGAGTACTAGAGAAAGTCTGTTTTCTCTCGGTCGGGCTTGTGTTTTCTCTCTTGCCGTTACATTTATGATCAGAAACATTTACGTGCTTTTTTTCTCAGATGGCATTTCTCATATTTCTAATTGAGAAAATGTTCTTCAATCTTGAAATTTTTACTGAACATTTAGTTGGCTAAATTATAATCTAATTGGTGGAAAACTATAATGAAATGGCATTTTGAATGAACGCATGTACTTCCAACTCTGTAGAATTATGTACGTAAAATTAATTTTTCAAAAAAACAAATTTTAAACAATTAGTATTTAATATTTAATATTAAACAATAAGTAATTAATATTTAGTATAAAACAATCAGTATTTAATATTTAATATTAAACAATTAGTATTTAATATTTAATATTAAACAATAAGTATTTAATATTTAGTATTAAACAATTAGTATTTATATTGTAGTTTCTACAGTTTAAAGAAACCTCTGGTGTTGTTTGTGAGAAAATTTGCGAAAATGGTTGATATAAACCTACAAGTGTTGGAAGTAACAAGTAATGGAAACATTACGTTTGAAGTGAACACTCTACACGAACTTGGTGAATTTGCTCTGACGATGGATGAAAATCCGAAACCGGTCAGGAAGAAAATAAATTTGCATGCTACGACGGATATAATACCAGTTGTTATCCAGCATTGCAGATCCATCCACATATTCAAAAATCCTTAACGTCACAATTTCGCCCGAGTAAACTCTACTATATCTAACTGCTCTTATGATGGAAGTCTATCGTAACTTCTCACCCAGAAAAATATTCCACATCAAATTACTTGATCTAGATATGCTAATGTTTATATCGTAGGGAATATGGTTAATAAAATTGCAAAAAAAATAGAAATTCAATTTATTAAACCTGGAACTTCCAAGTTAAGGATTTTAACCAAACTGCCAGCATGTACCACTGATAATATCACGTTTGAGGTTCCTGCGATTTTTGTGTGTGAATTGTGCTGTTACATGCACACCATCAACCATCTATCCATACTCACAAACACAGACATAATGCAGATACAAACGCAGTCTAAAAACCATTATTTCAGACTCAGGGACCAGCGAAAAAACTCAATTTCGGTAAACTTAATCTGACACGAATAAGTACCATATTCGTCTCCTATAAAAGTAAACAATCTAAAGATACTGAAATTTAAGGTTTTCTAATTTAATGAAAGAAATTAGAAGCAAAATTAAATGGCAGTTTTCTTCAGCACTTCAAAGATAATCAGACAGTATTTTCCTAGACTAAAGATAGGCCGTAATCCACATTAGGAATAAATAGGTTAGCTAGACTTCTGTCATTTTTATAAATAACAAGGAATTTAATAAGTCGGCTTTTATCCAAGCCAATTATTATTTCAAAATAAAAACTTACGCACATATCATCATTTAAAAGAACCTGACAGTTCTCCGCTTTTCACAGTTTGAACCATTGATTTAATATTCTCTAATATGTATTAAAGGCAATATTTCATGTCCAAAGTTAAAAATTTAGTGCTGACAGAAAAATATGGCAACATATAATGAATGCTACTTGGAAAGCACGTGTAAAAATGATTTCATAAATTTAAAGCATAGCAAAATATATATATATACACATATGTGCTGTAAGAAATGCAAATGTCTTCCCTTACTTTTATTAAATAAATTTCCCAGCGAACTGTTGAAGAAATCTGACTTCAATTGCACCAATTTTGATTACTTTTAGAGGGAGGGAGAGAGTTTAGGAAGATTTACCTAAACATGTTATGGTCTTGGAACTTTACCTATTAGACCGTTTATACTAAAAGGGAGGGAAATCTTTAGAAGCCCTAAACCCTCTCCTTGTAGGTTATTGCATTTCCTCCTATGCTCCTTTAAGCTCCCTTTATTCACGCAAAATGCATTATTATAAATAACATTATTTGCTCTCTTGTGAGTGCTGTACCTTTAGTTAACATAGTATTATTAACCTCCATAACTGTCTCTATTAAATTGCACTTTACTCCCTCCTTCTCAATCTAGGCATATCTATTGCACCCTACAATATCCTTTAATATTACAAGTATTCATTAACTTAATGGCTACTCGCTTGTTTCTTAGACTATTAAGATTTTGTTTAAACAATATTAGCATACTTACTCTATTACCAAATTTTTATTTGGTAAATGATAAGTTTTTTATATTAATTAAAAGTGAAATTTTTTCGTTTAAGTAGAAGTTTAAAGGAAGGAAGGAAAACACTTAAGAACAAAAGCGCGGCTACAGAACAATACATTGTGTTGCTATGTACACAGAAATGCTTCCGAATCAGAAATGATAACCAGTTTAAATATATGATTAAAATTTAAATTTATTACAAAAAAAAATAAAAGAGGAAAAACATATAATAAGAGAGAGAGAGAGAATATATTGTATATAATAAAAGTATTTATCCCAACACTAGTTTCAATAGTTAAAATAATTCAAAACTATATTGATTTATCCTTCATATAAATTTCTAGTGAATCTAAAATAATTGATTCAGCCAAGGTGTTGTCAACTGTTCTAAGGGTCCTACATATAAATTCTTTTATCATCCACCGTGTGGTACGACAAAATAATACCTACTGTATACCAAGGCTGTTGGTTTATTACCCGCAAAATACTTTCCGCTATTATTCTGTATAAATTATATTTTTTTCTATATAAAACTACATAAATTATAACCGAATAGTATAGTTTGTTTATCTTTTTTGAGAAAAATTTAACGCTTGGTGTTAAACTATTGAATTGATGGAACATTTAATTGCGATCCTATTGATTTTCTCTTACGACTGGCAGAAAAAAAAGAAAAGAAAAAAAAAAAAACTAAAGTTCGTTACTGTTAATTTTTAAGTTTGCAGCAAAATCCGCATTCCTCAACATTTATATGTATGTACATTTGTTTCGCTTCCTCAATGCTTTACATTATACCATATGTTGCTTGTTTTAAATATGCCAGTATTTGTAGAATAAATTCGTATTCCTTATAGACGATATTATTATGAACCAATATTTTTTTATTTATTGTACTTTATTAAAAAATTTCATTTGTTTATTATTCATAAATGTTTGCGCTAAATGAACAAATAACTCAATTTTGTTGTTGTTTACATTACATTCTGTTACGTGACATTAATACTATTACTTAAATAAATAAATAAATAAATGTACTGACAATGGCTAAATAAATATAATATTAATTGAATTTAAATATTCCCGTACAATCATAAAATCTATTTAATTCTGTAAATTATTCAAAAAATTTGTTGTTTTTTTTTTATTTTTATTTTTTATTTGCAACTCATTTTTGGGAGTAATTCTATTTATAAAGCAACACAGATTGTGTAAAGTTATTTTTATTTATTTATTTATTTTTTTTTAATTTTTAGCTAAGTTTATGTTATTATTGTATTGTGATATGACATAACGTGCTAGCTTAGTGGTTAGAATTGTTTATTGCTATTCCAAATCAAGCTAAATAAGATCTTCGATTTGATAACAATTTTTTTTTTTTTTTTCAAACAAACGGACTTATCCTTCAAGAGTCTTGGAATGAGGCGGACAGAAACTTACTTTACTGGACGTATTTTTAATAATACAAATATAAGGTCTGTCGAGAAGGAATTGCAGAATCGTACCATCCACCATTGTGTGCTCTTTCTTAGCTTTAGCAATCCAAAAATAACTGTGATGTGATGAATTAATAAGATATAATAACAAATCAAAATATATTTACTTTATTGTTCACCTATCTATCTATCTGGAAGAAAGTAGATAGATAAGATACCACTTTTTATTCTTTAACATTAATATCTTTTTAAATCTTAGGCTAAAACCGTGAACTGTACATTATATCTTTAGCTATAAGTCACGCCTTTAACTAAAAAAACTTCTTTGGCGCCTTGGTGTTAAACTATTAATATAATTTAATAAGTTTTGCTAGCACTCCATCTATACAACAGCTATTCGGTAGCTGCACGTAAAAGTCTGCCTGAATAAAATTAATATACTCACTTATTTATTAATCAAGATAAGACCAAAGATAGGGTTATATGTTTTGTGTTCCTCCTGCATTGAAGACGGTCGCTGTTAATTGAAAGATCATTTTGCCAAAATTCTAAAACTTACTAGTTTTTTTTTTGTTTTTTTTTAGACTTCTCGTAATTATTGTATAACGTTGAATAGAACACGTGGCATATATCATTGAAGGGAAGGGATTAGCTCAGTGGTTAGCGCACTGGACTCCCAGCGGAAGATCCGGGTTCGAGTCCAGCTGTGCTGCTTTTAGATTTTTTCTTCCTAGGAGCCTCTACAGTATTCACTGTCCGGTGATAGAGAGAGAATGAAAGAACGCTGTCCGGAGGTAGGCAGTGCACTCAGAAGGCTCCAGGGGCTCCAAAGACCCCCCCAGCCCCTAAAAATTAAACCCCTTAAATTAAAAAAAAAAACTATATCAGCGTACTCCCTTCCTCTCTCGAACTCTCCCAAAATTCACCATATTTCTTTCTTTTTTTTTATATCCTTCAGTATGTAAACATTATAGTTACATTACAGTACAAATTAGTTTACGATTTCTCCTGCCCGACCAAAAAAAATACCGCTAAAAACACCAATATTTTTGTTATATATAAATAGGATAATTTGGAAAATTACCCTATTCGATGTTTTTAAATAAACTTAACATAGTTTTTTTTTTTTTTTGGAAAATTTCAATTTAAATGTTGCTAATAAATATAATTTTTTTTTTTTTTTTCAGGTTTACGCTACTGACATAATATTATTGGCATCAACATGCGGTGATGATGGTGATGATGATGTGCTTCTCTCATTTGTGATTATTTAGCCTATGTAAGTTTCTGCTTCTAAATAGTGATAATATTTACGAATTAGACGGATCATGTAAATATAAATATAAATATATATATTGGATCAATGTATTATTATTTTTTTTCTTTTTTAAAAAAATTGAAAAAGAAAAAGTGTGTAAAAAATTCTATTACTAAAAATGTTTACCAGTGAGTTTATATAAAAATTTGTTTTTTTTTTATTTTTATTTTGTTTCTTAAAACAAAATGTAAATATTGTAAAAATAAAAAAAAATTAGATTTTCTTTCTTAAAAAGTTTCTTTTATATAATGTAAAATTATTTATTTCCTAAAAGATAATATGTTTTTTAGTTTCACTCTGGATAGCTATTGTAAATATATTTTTTAACGAAGAAAAAAAAAAAATTTTATATAAAAACAATAATAGTGAACTACATTATAAAAGTATCTATACTGATTAAAAAAAAAAAAAAAAATTTTTTAGTAATTTAAAAATTTTCGTTTTAATCGCGAACAGCGTGGGTTTTTTTTCTTATTGATTATTGATTTTTTTTTTTTTTGGTAATTTTATTTTTTACAATTTGTTGTATAAGCTTTTCATAAGACTGGATAGGCATTAATGCCGCTATCTCCCCCTCTTTGTAATAATTTTATCTGCCCTTTTATATTTATCGTTATTGTTTGGTTGTTGGAAATAATATGGACCATTCAAAAGGATGCCCTTTTTAAAAATAACTTAATAAAAAAAAAAAAAAAAATAACGAAAATGAATTAGAATCAATCAAGACGATTTCCATTGTAATTTTATACAGCTTAACAAAAATATACAAACTAATTGATATATTTTTGAAAGAAAATGATAGCTTCAGTTTTTTTAAAATATTTAATTGAAGAATTTTTATAAGAACTTCTTCTATAAAACTCAAATTTTTATCGCTAGAAATTTCAAACTTCTGCATTAAATGATGCTAAGTTATGCGAACAATATCTTGTATTATTGATTCTCTACTTGGAATATATACGGTAAAATTTGTTGGGTATCCCGTGTTAGGTCAGAAATCGCAAGATCTAATAACAACTACTCATTAATTACTGGCTATCCAGCAGATTTATTAATGGCACACTATGGTGCTGTTTAATAGAATATAAAGTGTACTTTATATTTTTTTTATTTATCTTATTTCTCCGTTTGAACAGTAACAAATGGTATATAAGTAAACAGTAACTATTATATATCTTCATATAATAGATTTTAGCTAATTGCTATAGATTTCCACGGGGTACGAGGAAGCCATATGATATGGATTGAGATCAATGCCATAGAAACTTTGGAATATCTATGTTTTGACTCTTATTTTGACGTAGTTGGTTATAAATATTAAATCTACAGCAACTACAACAACCTACCTTAGAGCAGCTCGAGAAATGTTAATTTTTTTTTTTTTTAATTATGTCCATCTTATTCCAAAATTTTAAAATTTTTTTGCCAATAAAAATGACTGGATCATATAAAATGCATCACACATTTGTTTGGATAGGAACTTTGACTTTGCCAGTTTATTTCGTGGTTCATTAAATTGCATAACATTCATGACACACGTCATTGTATTGCATAACCTGAAAGAAATGAGCCTCTCTTCCAACAGTTACTCCATTCTCCTAGATAGCTTTTCTTTTTTTTTTTAGTTAATATCTTCGCTAGCCCAAATCGTATGTCCTCCCAGGAGTGCAACAATTAGAACAACTTCCTATGCAACCTAATTGCTCCCACAGTTCCACATGACCACCATTTATGACCATCTTATTTTATTAGTTTATTGTTTATTAATTTAATATTACATTTTATACAATTATTTTTTTATTATTAATTTTAATAAAAGTTCACCATATACGACGTCCGTTCCTTTATCCGTTCCCCTATAAGACCTAGTAGGCCTCTCAATTCCGCTTTCGCTTTAACCTTCTTCCGATATCATTCCTTCATCTGCCCTGTGAATCTTTGTTAGCCTCAACTTTCTTAGAAATCACCTATGCCACATGTTTTGAATAGCGTCTATAACCTCGCGTTTATAGTCTTAATGTCTGAGGTATCAAACGCCTTCTAATCGCTTCTAAAAATTTAAAAGAATTTACCCTTACAAATTTATAATTCGTCAACTCCGTTTTTTTTTTTTTTTAATTTTTTCCGCCCAACTTTCTTGCTGCTTTTAAAAATAACATAGTTTAATTGAAGAGACGTGTTTGTTTTCGTCCCTTTCTCTATGGCTGGAATAGTTACACTCATTGAAGCATGCCGTTGATACCATATCATCAGCGGCAATATAAATGGTATTTATCTTGATTTCATGCGTATTATTATTTATTATTACTGTCCCCATTGTTATATTGATTAAACTTTGCGCAAACGGATACACTTTGCCTTTGAACCCGGATTCGCTTAAAACAAATACACAATTTTTCCTTGGATGTTATTCTAATACGTAATGCTTATTACGAAAATGTCATATTGATGGTAGAATCTTATCAGTTTTTTCCGAGATTCTTAAGGTTTTTGATGGCCAACAATGTAAATATTTTGATCATTTCTTCACATATATCTTTGTGTTTCTTTTTATGATTTTAATATTAAAATGATCCTTTATTTTCACAAACAACCCTTTTTTTTTTTTCTTTTTTTTATTTTATATAGATTGTCCCTCATTATATATTTCAAACCAAACAAAAAAAATTAAGCAAAAAACATATCCAAGTTTAAAACAACCAAAAAAAAGTCTATAAAAACCAACATGTCTTTTTAGATTGGAAAAAATGAACAACTAACAAGTAGAAATTTGTCTAGTTTTTAATAATTGGAAAAGCAAACAAAAAAACAAACCAGACTTGTTGTAAACAGTTAGATAAAATTATAGTTGTATAATTATTACATAAATATATTGCATATATATACATAAATATTATGTAATTATAACATTTATTTGAAGAAGAAGAAGGAAAAAAACAAAAAAAAAAAAAGGAGTGTCTATTAAAATATTTATGGCTTCCTCCATAATAGTTAAAAACTTATATTTTTCAAAAAATAATAGTGAGCTTCGAAATGAAAAAAATAAATAAATACAATAAAAATAAAAATGCGCAACAATACTGGTTACAGTTTTATAACGAAGGAAAATATAAAATATGCTAAAATATTAAAAAAAAAAAGAAAAAAAAGAAAGACTATATTTTATAAATTTGATAATATTGCTTAAAAAAAGAAGGCTGTTAAATAAAAAAAATAAAAAAAAAAAAAAAAAGATATATAATATAAATAATAATAATATCAGATTAACGGATATATTTTGATGTAGGATCTTTGTGAAAGTGGGGAGAGTTGTCTAGTTTTTAAATCACTAGTCTTACATGAAATTACAAAAAAAAAAAAAAGAAAAAAAAAGAAAAAAAAAAAAGCTATATATAATGTATTATATGTTGAAGTGATAAGTGATTATAATTAAACATTAAAAATAAAAAGTTTGCATTAATTTCTGTGGAATTTTATTGTATCTGTTAATTAAAAAATAAAAAATAAAATAAACAACTCTTAAGCATAACAATGGGAATTAATACAAAATAAAAGACTGAATGGTGAGTGTATTGGAATTAAATATAAAAAAATTATTAATAAAAACAAAAAAAAATATTTAAAGGTGTTATGTACTTTAATGAACTAACGCGCTGTGCTCAATGTATAATTTTCGCTTCCCATTATTTATATATTATATATAATATATTTTTGTTTTCATTTTTTTTTTTTTTTTAAATAGAAGTTTAAAATGAATTGTATAAATAAAATAAATAAAAAAAGAGTACAGAATTGTTTTAAAAGTGTGTATAATATGAAAGAGAGGATTATAAAAGATTTAAAAAAAATAAAATAATAAAATAATAATAACAAAAAAAATTGTTATCGATTGGTGCTCCTCTAAAAATGAAGGAACATTTTTTTTATTGTATAAAACATTTTTTGGTAAATTTCCTTTCTTCTTGGTTTTTCTTTTGTTTTTTTTTTTTTTTGTTTTGTTTTGTTTTTACTTTTATTCCATTGTATAATTCCTAAGTATATATTTATTTTATATTATTTCCTTCGTTCTGTAAATAATTATTTCTATGTAAATATAATTATAATTTGAAATGCAGAGCGCTGCAAGTCGAAATAAAAGCAAATATTTTGTATTGAAAATTTATTTTATTTTTTTTATTTTATTTTTTTAATTTTCCTTATTTATATTTTGATTAATTAAGCATATAATATATGTATATTGTGGAAAACAGGTTAACCTCAAGTTAAATTTAATTTATTTTACCTCAAGGCATCAAGACAAAGAAAAAATCCTGGTATGAAACACTCACACAACTTTCGCAAACTGAAAAAACTGTCCACTTCCGGTTTACTTATTTTCTTAAAACTCGGAATTTTGGCCATCTATTTATTTCTAATTAATTTTGTTTGGATGATAGAATTGTATAATCAACTATGATAGTAGCAGTTTTAGAGGAAAACCTTACCCCACCTCTCCTCAAAAGTGCCCTTAAATGAATTTTCCCACAGAAATGTTTTAAATAAAAGATGTAGATCGTTGCATGTTTAGTTTATATACGAAGTTTCAAGAAAATCGTGAAAAAGTGAAAAAAAAATCATTTAGTAAAGTGTTAAAACAAACGCACTACCGGTTATTCGATTTTTTTCAAACTCAGCATTTCAATCAACATACTCAATTCTAATTACCATTATTTAGATGACAGAATTGTCTAATAAACTGAAATAGCATTTTAGATTAAAACCTAACTCCACCCCTCCCCAAAAAGTGCCCTTAAATGAATTTTCCCAGAGAAATGTTTCAAATAAAAGTTGTAGCTCTTTGTATGCGTAGTTGATATATGAAGTTTGAAGAAAATCGTCGGAGCCATTGTTGAGAAAATCGCAAAAAACGTAAAAAAAAAAAACAACTAGTAAAGTGGTACTTCCGGTTGAGGAATTTGACAGATCAGTTTCAACATTCTAAGGGTTTTTGTTTTTGAGCTATGCTGTCACATACATACATACACACACACACACACATACACGGACACACACACAGACCATTTGCTAAAAACCACTTTTTTGGACTCAGGGGACCTCAAAACGGATATTTCCGGTGAAAACTCGATATCGAAAATTTGACACGATTACAATACTTCCTCTTACTTAGGAGTATAAGAGAAAGTAAAATTATAATGAAATCTTGAGTAAAATATATTACGTTTTTTTTTATTTCTAGTATGACAGATATCCAAGACGTTTCCATTTGTCCGGTGGTCACGGACCTTCATCTACATCAAAACCTCTTTATTTTAGCAAGATGGTCGGCCACACTTTCTGGAATAGTCTTGGAAAAAACCACTGCAATACTTCACTCAGATTCACTCAATCACTTATAAGCATGACACTTGTCTGGCTATAATAACTATTGTGGAGAGGTCCGCAATTCTAGCAAGTCCAGCCTCCCTTATGTGGTTCCCCCATACCACCACGACTTAGGATCAGAGTTAGATTGAAATGTTCACTGACTGAAATTCTGTTTTATGATTTATTTTTTTTAATTTGAATTGACTTAGTGCAAAGTTGGATTTTCCCCAAATGAATATTTGTCCTTCAACTTGTTTCATCAATGTACCCCTTAAACACGCTTCATTATTATTTAACAGTCCAAAATTAATAAATTAATGTTTTCACAATTAACTAGTTGCCAGACATTGATGAATTATTTATATTTTGATTAATAAGCATGTAATATATATATATTGTGGAAAACAGGTTAACCTCAAGTTAAATTTAATTTATATTACCTCAAGACTTGGTGTAATAGGATCCAAAGAGAGGGATCCATAGTATAGAGAGAGAGAGAGCGAGAGAGAGAAACAAAAATGACAGGACCACTCTCTAGTTTTGGCCGGACTAGAGTGGGAGAAACTGCTTAAATACAGCGACGGGATAGTATTCAGGGAGTCTTATAGCAGAGTTCACACAGCAGTCCCTAAGCGTCATCAACCTTTCTCTTTTCCTCTCATTACCATTCTATAAATTTTAGTGTTAAGTCCCAGGCAGTCCTTGTTGCTTTTATATTATAGAGTATTCAACTTCGCTTCTAGTTTATTCATCTAAACCGAACCATTTTCTCTTCTTCACAAACCCATTATACTTGGTAAATGTAACAAGTTGAAAAATGTAGTGCCACTATTATGGAAATTGCGAAAGAAGTCGAATGGTGGTATATTTAGTTTGAGGTGCATGAGGTTTTTGGTTCACACACACCTACACGCACACATAAATACCCATCCGTCGTCTCTCCGGATTTCACGCCAAACATTTTTTTTTGTGAATTCATGGCCCTCAAAATATAGGGCCATTATTATGGAAATTGTGAACAGATCGAATGGAATATATCTAGTTTGAGCTGCATGAAGTTTTTGGTACAAACATATATCCACACACTTATATACATACTCAAACCAAACACAACAAAGCCTCATCCATTTTTCCGGATTCTACGACAAACATTTTTGGATTCGTGGTGCTCAAAACATGTACGTAGTTAGTATGTTGTGAAATTTCCGTTTTAAGATTTTAAGCAAAACTTGTCGTGATGTGGTTGTACCATTTACAAAAAAATCAGAATGGAAGTATGAGTTAGAGATGTCCTTTGGGTGCAAATGACTTTTTTTATCTGACAATAATTATAGATCAAATTACAAAAAATAATTTTCTAGTGATACATTTTCATTGGAACTCAGTTATGAATATTAGAAAGGAATGCAGTACTTACTTTGGTTAAAAACCTATGACAAAATTGGTTGTACAATACAAAATCCAAGATTAAAAAATATTTGGAAATATTTATGGCTTATTAAAAGAAAAATTAGTTAATTATCTTTCTGTGGAATAACTTAATTGAGTAGACCTAATTTCAAAATCGATTTGATTTTCGTTTTTGGGCGTTGGAATTCATATCTAAATGGCTTACATGTTGTACAGCTCAGGCTTCGATATTAGTGATGTATAAAGAATAATTAGCACTAATTACAAATGGATAAATCTGCTTTGATTTTCTGAGGAATTTAATGTTTGGCTAACTCTGAATTGTTGAGCTACAGTTTCTTTCGTTAGCGATTATTGAGTGAAACGTCCATGGTAGTGCTGATTGGTAATCTTCTTCAATAAACTTGGCATTACTTTTCGTATTTTTTTTTTTAAATTAAGAGGCGTCTAAATTTGAAGTCATTGGCGCTCGGAGCTCTGAGATCATTGGATCCTTCTCAGTGCACTGCTGGCCTCGGGTCAGGGTTCTCCCGCTATAGATAACACTGCCCATCTCTGGACAGTGAGCTGTAGAGCTCATAGCGTTATAAGAAAGCACTGCTGGATTCGAATCTGAGATCTCCGCGTTATCAGTCCAATGCGTTATAAGTGAACTAATCCCAAATCCTTGGCATTATATTAAGGTATGTTCTAATTTAAATAATGTTGTGAAATATATTAAATAATTGATGAGGGAAGAAGATTATTATAGCGAAGTTAAATTTTAGAAATTTCGAAAATGATGCACTTTAAAATTTTTGATTAGTAAAAAAAAAATAAAAAACTTTCGTAAAATGTATTAGAATTAAATATTTGCAGGACTAAATTTATTTATTTATTTATTTTTTTTTTAAAGGGGCATATAAATATGGCGGTTAATATCGCCTTATAAGAGAGATACGGTAGCAATCTGCTACCATACAAAACTTACCACCTATATCGTATCTAATTACAATATAGACTGTTTTTTTTTTTTTTTTATAACTACCTACCATGCGTACAGTACGAGGGTCGTTACTAAACCCTATCTCATTCACATAATAAAGTAGTTCTTCACAGGGTTCCTTTACCTTCCGATCGAATATTTCTCTCCAAATTATCAACACAAGCTGACAGCTTCCCTTTGCACTTGTTTAGCTAGTTACTTTATATATTTATATATATTATATAGTATAATATATATATAATTATATATTATATAGTTACTTAATGTATATATAAAATCTTTAATAGGCTACTCTTTACGTATAATATGATTTCTAGTATAAATTTTTATTTTATCTTAGGAAGAATTTGATTGTTTTAAATTTAAGGCGCGTCAACATCTATGGGTCATTTGCGCCCGGAGCTTTCCCTGTGCACGCCGGTCTCCGGGCAGTGTTCTCTCGTTACACTTGTGACAGACAACACTGCCCATCACCAGACACCAGTGCTGTAAATGAGCTGTACAGTATCCTATGAAGAAAAAAAAATCTAGAAATAGAAAGTATTGCAATTAAGTCAAATTTATGATACAGAGTTTTCACCAGAAATCCAGTAATTGAAGTCCTCTCTGAGTGAAAAAGAAATTGTTTTGCAGATGGTATTGAGTGTATTTGTGGAATAAAATATCTAAAATATGAAAATCTTGAGGATTTCCAAAGTTGTTATTCTTTTAGTTACTTACCACTGCATCTGGCATACAGATTATGGTCAAATTCTATCAATAATATGCAGAATGCAACTTTACTGTTTTGCTGAAATGGCTCCAACAATTTTCTTTAAACTTGCATGCTAACTGCACAGATATAAATACCTATTACTTTTATTTTAAACATTTTTCAAGGAAAATTGATTTTGAGAGGGATGTATGAGATAGATTTTGAGAAACTTTAAATTGCCTCTACAAGTTGTGGTGGTATTAATTGTTTAACAATATATTTATTTATTTATACTATCTTACGATAATTCAATTAGTGTTTTATCATTTTTTATCATTAATTATTCCACAGAAGTCCACAACTGACATAATAGTCTTTCGTTTTGTTTCTACACTCAAAGAACAATAATGGAATAATAAGATAGCATGGCTAATTAATTATCAATGTAAATTTCCACAAAAAAACGTAATTTAAGTTACATATCTCTCCACTTGTTGGATGTTTCCTTTTTTAAAAGGAACAATATGAACTATAAACAAGCTCTTTTAAAAGTGAAAAGCACATGTGATTATGCACTTTTAAGAACCAGTGTATAAACTAAATTTGCTTTGTGCAAGCAAATCCATGATATCATACTGATGATGGGCGAACGCCCGAAACGGGACGATGACCACGATAATGAAGCAGCAGGCAATCATGGAATATTACATTTTATACAATTATTTTTTTATTATTAATTTTAATAAAAGTTCACCATATACGACGTCCATTCCTTTATCCGTTCCCTTATAAGACCTAGTAGGCCTCTCAATTCCGCTTTCGCTTTAACCTTCTTCCGTTATCATTCCTTCATCTGCCCTGTGAATCTTTGTTAGCCTCAACTTCCTTAGAAATCACCTATGTCACATGTTTTGAATAGCGTCTATAACCTCGCGTTTATAGTCTTAATGTCTGAGGTATCAAGCGTCTTCTAATCGCTTCTAAAAATTAAAAAGAATTTACCCTTAGAAATTTATAATTCGTCAACTCCGTTTTTTTTTTTTTTAAATTTTTTCCGCCCAACTTTCTTGCTGATTTTAAAAATAACATAGTTTAATTGAAAAGACGTGTTTTTTTGTCCCTTTCTCTATGGCTGGAATAGTTACACTCATTGAAGCATGCCGTTGATACCATATCATCAGCGGCAATATAAATGGTATTTATCTTGATTTCATGCGTATTATTATTTATTATTACTGTCCCCATTGTTATATTGATTAAACTTTGCGCAAACGGATACACTTTGCCTTTGAACCCGAGTTCACTTAAAACAATTACACAATTTTTCCTTGGATGTTATTCTAATACGTGGTGCTTATTACGAAAATTTGCCTGTTGAAGATGTCCGTACAAGTTCCAGTTGAGAAAGACCGAATAGGGGCGCTTCTATACAATATACAATCTTTTATATGTTGATTTTATAATCAACACTATCCTGAAGCAGCATATTGCAATGTGGCCAAAACATAGGTTTATAACAAACTAATGAAGCGATATCTACCCGAAGACCTAAGTATTTTACAATTAAGTGATGTTCAGGTAAAAAAACTTAAATCCATAAGTTCTTAAATGCTATAGGTCCTAAAATCAAACCGCTATAATTCCTACGACTTTTATTTATATGTAACTTATATTTATGCTTTTAATAAAAGAAGTTGAAGCAATTTTTATCAATTAGAAGTGTAACAATTGCAGTAAGAGAAAATCACATGAATTTGTGAAAAAAAAACAAGATTATTACTTCGTCTAATTTTTTTTTTTTTTTTTTTAGGTTCGATATTTTTATTGTTTGAATTTATCTTTTAAAGAGTCCTAAGAAAAGAGTGTATGCCCTCATTTTCTTGGCTTTATTTCTGATTTAAAATGTGAATCGATTGGATCATGAATTTTCTATATATTTGCCTAGTAAGTATATTGATTTATTTTATTTTTTTTTTTCCTACGGCTGAATATAAAATGTGCAAAGTAATTCTTTGTAATCAAAGCGAAATCAATGTAAAATAAAAAAAAACCTTGGTTATAGATAAATTCCGTAAATTTTGTGCTTTACAAAAATTGTAAAATTGGTTAGATATTTTTTAAATTAACATTTATATACTTTTAGTACTTAAAGATATTAGAAATCAAAAAAAGTTTGTTTTCGATTTTATGATCAACGCTGCTTGTAAGTAGTGATTGGGTCCGATTTTGGGCACTTAGAAACTCTGAGATACATTTGCCTATAGAACATACAATTATATATTATATATTTGTTGTGGTTGGTTCCGCAGAGCTGGAAAGCATCAGAGACATTTTCCGTGAGCCTGCTTCGTTTTGGGTCATCTACAGGTTTAGGGCGTTCGCCATATTGCAGGATGCGTTTTTCAGATGAGTTATTTTATTCAGAGTTTCTAAGTGCCCAAAATCGGTACCCAATCACTATTCTTACAAGCAGCGTTGACTCATAAAATCGAAAAAACAAACTTTTTTGATTTCTACTATCTGTAAGTGCCTCAAAGTTATATAAATGGTAATTTAAAAAAAAAAAAAAAAAAAAAAAAAAAAAAAAAAAAAAAAAAAAAAAAAAAAAAAAAAAAAAAAAAAAAATTGGATGTTTTATTGAGTAAAAATATGTTGGATGATGTTATATTGAGTATTTGGATGACGTGACATGGTTTGTGGGATGCATAATAAAAAACTTAATTATATAAGAAAACATAATTAGGTATACATGCTTGCGAGGATGTGAGGGTTGCGTGGAAAAGTGAAAGAATGACTGGAATTTCTTAATTCTTTGGAACTGGGAAAACTTAGTTTAATTATATAAAAAATCGTTCAGTTTTAAACGAATGAAAGAATTTTAAAATGTTAGTTTAATCGTTGTTTAATTTTATTTAGATTTATTTTGTGCATCTTATTTTTTATATTTTTTATTTTTTGTATATTTTAGTATTTTGGTTAGTTAATCGTGAAGTAAGTCTCCCTCCAACAACAGAGTTTAAAGATTAGACCACCGCGTCCACTGTAAGAAAAGAATTTGCCCTTTAACAACCCAAACACGTGTTTTCCCACCCATCTGGCCACATCCCTTTACCTAGTTTAAGAGTTTAGTATTTAAAACACTACCTCAGTTAGTGTGAAACTAAGTCTCTGTACGAGTCTGTGTTGGCACACTGTCTGAAAAACGCATCCTGAAGATGGGCGAACGCCCGAACCGGTCGATGACCACAAAACGAAGCAGGCTACCACGGAAAATGTCTCTGAT
>JAAEAF010006384.1:0-20273 GCA_011037195.1 Triatoma infestans | reverse complement strand
TATGTATTAATTGCCTCAAACCAAAGAATCATGAAATATCAGCATGTAATTCCAGAAAATGCAAGATATGTAACTGTCTACATAACACTCTTTGCCATCAAGACAGCATATCCGGACAATCTCAAGCATGTGTTTCACCCCCAGCTGCGGCCTTTAAGGTTTTACAGCATCAACCAATTATTTCAGCCACGTCGGATTGTCATGGAAATAGGATCTCGTCAAATGTCATCCTATCAACAGCTCTCATTCAATCGAACAACGCTAACGGTAATTCAGTTACGATTCGCGTTCTATTAGACAGTGGATCTCAGCCTAATTTTCTGACAGATTCGGTTTGCCGTTTCCTTGGATTAAGCCGCAGCAAAACCAGCTTACCAATCTCAGGGATTAACGGTTCGTCAAGCAATGTTTCATTCAAAACAAAGGCGATTATTAGCTCTTTAACAACGTTTCCAAGCAACTTCTGAATTCCTGATAATTCCTCAAATTACAGGCAACATTTCTTCCAGCACCTTAGATTGTGAACAGTGGGAATTTCCGAAAGTTGAGCTCGCAGATCCAACTTGGAATCACTCAGCCAAGGTAGATGGGCTTCTAGGAGCTCAGCTATTTTGGCAATTGCTTCTTCAAAGAAGAATTAAGATTCCTAACTCTTCAGCCATTCTGCAAGAGACCCTTTTAGGGTGGGTAGTATGCAGCACAGGTGGTCAAGAGGATTCTGAAGATTTAAATCACTGTCATGTAGCATCATTAAGCGACGTCGATGAACATCTGCAGGCCTTTTGGAAATTGGAAGACTCATCCAGCAAGAAAACATGTACCGGGGAAGACCTCGCTTGTGAAATTCACTACGCAAACACTGTAAATCGTGGTATTGATGGGCGATACACAGTGCAAATTCCATTAAGAAAGGATCCAATAGTGCTTGGAAGCTCAAGAAAAACTGCACTATCTCGCTTCTACAATTTGGAATCTAAGCTTGTTAAACAGCCATTACTGTATGAACAATACAGGCAATTCATGCAGGAGTATGAAAGGCTAGGTCACATGAAGCAGGTTTCAAATGACATTGAACTTCCGGAATACTTTATTCCACATCACGCAATTTACAAGGAATCGTCGTCTACAACAAAGCTGAGAGTCGTCTTTGATGCATCAGCTAAAACAGAAACAGGATTGTCTTTAAACGAAATATCGATGGTTGGTCCAGTAATACAAGACAGCCTATTCGATATACTTATTAGATTTAGAATGTATATCTATGTCGTGATGTCAGATATAGAAAAAATGTACAGACAGACCAACATACACGAAGCACAATGCAGCCTTCAGAAAATATTTTGGAGAGATAATCCCAGCGAAGATATCAAAACTTACAAACTAACGACGATCACATATGGAACAGCAAGTGCCCCATACTTAGCAACGAGAACCCTTCATCAGCTATTTCTTGATGAATGTTCTAATCTTCCACAGGCTGCTAAGGTACAAAGGGATTTTTATGTAGATGATTTAATGACCGGCTGCAACTCCATTGCCGAAGGTCTGCAAATCCAAAAGGAAGTGATCACGTTGTTGAAACAAGGCAAGTTTCACTTGAGGAAATGGTGTGCGAACTCTCCAACGCTTCTGGAAGCAATTTCACCTGAAGATAGAGAGCAATTGAAGATTCATTGTTTTGACGGTTACACTAGCTCCACAGTTAAAACACTGGGACTTACGTTCGATATAGAAAATGACTGCTCCATATTTAATGTCAAGGATCCAGATAAATCAAGTATCACCAAAAGGAAGGTTAAGCTGAAATTAGTCAAATATTTGACCCCTTAGGAGTGATTGGTCCGATCATCTTGACCGCAAAAATATTCATGCAACGATTATGGCGTGAAGGTGTAGGATGGGATGAACAATTACCTGACATGTTAGTAAAACAATGGAGCAATTTCAGAAACTCACTCTCTCATCTTCAACAAATAAGGATAACAAGACAAGTAATTAACCCTCCAGACGCAAGTATAGAAATACACGCATTTTCTGATGCTTCAGAGGCCGCATACGGAACGTGCGTGTACGTCCGAAGCATTGACACCATTTCAGGCAATGTATTAAGTGTTAACTTATTGTGCTCCAAATCTCGAGTGGCTCCACTTAAGGCTACATCTCTTCCACGTTTAGAGCTTTGTGGAGGCCTACTTATGGCCCAGCTTACCAATGCAGTATGCACGTCATTAGCAGTTGACAGAAATCGTATTTATTACTGGACAGACAGCACAATAATCCTTGCATGGCTCCACTCCCCATCTACACATTGGGCAATCTTTGTAGCCAATCGAGTGGCGAAAATTCAGGAGCTAAGCAACATTGAACACTGGAAGCATGTTGGTGGCAATGACAATCCAGCAGACATAATTTCTCGAGGCATGGATCCAGATTCACTTTCAGCTTCGTCGTTGTGGTGGAATGGTCCAGAATTCTTGACCAGTACATCTGGGTTAACAAAGGATTGGTCAAATCAATCACAAGTGGATTATCCATTGGACCCGCCGGAACGAAGAAGGAACATGATGGCCCTCCAAACTATCTTTTCATCGTGGGAGATTCTAAGAAGATATTCCTCCATTACGAAACTTACACGGATTATTGCTTATTGTCGTCGATTCATTGTTAATTCTAAAATCAAGAAAGGTGAAACGGTACGTCTCACTGGCCCTCTCACTGCCTTTGAATTGAACGATTCTCTTTGCTTGATTCTTAAGGGCTGTCAGCAAGAAGTTTATGCAGACGAATTTAAGGCACTAAGCAAGGGGAATCCAGTCCACAAGTCAAGTAAACTTGCAAATCTTAATCCCTTTCTTGGAGATGATGGATTGATTAGGGTGGGCGGTAGAATAGAAAATGCTATTATCACACATGAACAGAAACATCCAATAGTCCTGCCGCCAATGCATCATATAACTCGACTCATCGCCAGAGAGAGACACTTAGCGTTGTTGCACTGTGGTCCTCAATCGTTGTTAGCAGCAATGCGACTAAGGTACTGGCCAATTAATGGTCGTCATTTGACTACTAACATTGTGCAAAACTGCATCACCTGCTTCAGGGCGAAACCAAGGGGTATCACTCAAATCATGGGTCAGCTTCCAGCTGCTAGAGTGCAGAAATCCAGGCCTTTTACCCATTGTGGGATTGATTATGCAGGTCCTATCCATATACGCTTAAATCAAACAAGAAGGGCATCTACTGTAAAATGTTATGTGGCACTTTTTGTCTGCCTTGCTGTTAAGGCTGTACATATTGAAATTGTAGAAGATCTGTCAGTAGAGGCCTTTATTTCCTGCCTCAGAAGATTTATAGCGAGACGAGGTAAACCAACATCCATTTATTCTGATAATTCGACCACCTTCTCAGGGGCAGCTAATCAACTGAAGGCCTTTCGAAGATTTATAGAAACCCAGAAAACAGAAGACTCCATCCTAAAATTCATTGGATGAAGACTTCATCCTAAGACCATGTGGATTTCAGTGGTCTTTCATCCCGCCATATTCACCTCATATGGGCGGATTATGGGAAGCCAATATTAAATTAGTAAAGCATCATTTGAGAAGAACGATGGGTACAACCATTTTAACATATGTAAATTTATACACATTATTAGTAGAGATTGAATCGTGTGTAAACTCTCGTCCTCTCCTTCCTCTTTCAAATGATCCATCTGACCTAACCTATCTTTCTCCTGCACATTTTTTAATTGGAGAATCTTTCAATTCCCTTCCTGATTTAGACTTGCAAAACATTCCAATGAACAGGCTAACACAGTGGAAACTGGTGGAACAAATGAAACAAACATTTTGGGCTCAATGGTCAACGTCATATCTTTCTGAGCTACAGAAAAGATTGAAATGGAAGGATCAACATGCAAATATTCAGACTGGCACTCTCGTCCTGATCCAGGAGAAGACGTCTCCACTAAATTGGAGGCTAGGAAGAGTCCTTGAAGTCCACAGAGGCCCAGACCGCCAGGTAAGAGTTGTAACTCTAAAAACCCAAACTGGCACAACCAAACGAGCAATCACCAAAATCTGCCCTCTGCCCATCAATGAAGAAGACAAGGGTTAGAGGCAACACACACATCATGTTCAAAGACTTTATATAATTCATTTAATTATTTGTTTGTTCTACTTTGTTCAATTTCCTTTATTTTTATTTTGTGATAGATATGCATTGTATATGTTTGTATATTTGTCTACTAATTGATTTCATTGTCATGTTATTCCTGAAGTAGTTATTATTGTCATTTTGAAATATATGCATATTCCAAGGTGGGCGGAATGGTAGTGCGAATGCCATCTATGGGTGTACATTGTATTTATTGTTGATACTAACGCCGACTGGGTGTGAAAAATTGAAATGTTGAGATGTGAGATTGGTCAGTTGTCAGCATACCACCGCCAAGTCAGGTTGTACAGCTATTAAATATACTCAGTTACAAAAGCAGTATCAATTTATTCATTGGTTACACAATTAACCTGGTCCTCCGTAAAAAACAGCAACATTAACACACAAAATTATCCAGTTACCAACTAATAAAGTGTTTATTAGTTTATTTTTTTTTTGAGGGTTCTGTACCGCGACCATTTTTTTTTTGATCTATTGAACCCCCCTCTGGTGCCTAAGATGAGCTAGCTCATCTATAGCACCCTCTCCAGGTTTAGCTCCCTGAGGAATCTCAGGATCCTGGAAGGTTCTAGGGTAGGTATTTCTTCTTCCCCTATCTGGTAACAACCCAGACTACTGAATCTTCTTTGAATGACAGCATCACAGTCCGTGAGGAGATGTATCGGAGTTTCCTCCGCCTCTCCACAGAATCTGCATACGCCGTCATCTACTAGGCCAAGCTTTCTCAGGTGCCCCCTGAGTCTGATGCCCCGTAAGGAATCCCGTAAGAAAGACGGATCCTATTCTTACTCAGACTGATGAAGGCTTTCCACCTTGTCTGGTTATAACCGCCCAGACAGACCTTGGCCTGCCTCAGTCCCGGGATGGTGTTCCAGAGACGAGCTCTTTCAGACACCTCCTCCTTCTTGATTACTTCTAGAAATACTTGTTCACTGACTCCACAAAAGGGCTCTGGCCCAATAAGAGGAGATACAGCGCCTTCTTTTACCAGGGTGTCGGCTACCTCATTACCCTCCACGCCGACATGTCCCGGCACCCTATTACTTCTGCCTAGGTCATTAATCTTGCCTAGGCAAGTGTTATTAGTTATCCGGCCTTTCATTTAGTCTATGTAACAATATATATGCGTGTATGTGCGTGTCCAGTAGTAAGCAATGGAAATTTTAACAATTGGCTCGCTCCACGTGCAAAAACAGCTGCATTTCACACACACACACACACACACAAAATAACAAATAAAAAATAAAGAATAATAAGAAGCTTGCATATATGAGAAAATCGAACAAAGGACTCGCGTGAGCTTTGTTGCATAGCATAGCTGGTGATACACACTATGATGGTTCCGATAAAAGTTTTTGAAGTAGTCCAGAAGTGTTAGTAAACAGATTATTTTTGTTTTCAATTATTGCGATTTTCTTTGAGAATGACCATCAATAATTTTCTTTAACTATACACAATAGGTTTTTCACATTTGCTGAAAGCATTTTTCCAAAAAAAAAATTTGTTTCAGTAAGAGATGCGGCAGCATTATGGTTTTTTTTCTTCAGCAAAACATATTATGTTTCCAGCTGTTTATCGTATTAAAATCCTACTACTGCCCGCTTAAATGTAGGCTAGAATTACAAAATTTGAAGAAATCACTTAATAAAAAGAAACTATATTATTTCTTGTCTTCTTTTGCATTGATTCTTTTTTCTGAAGCCTGAATTTCATTTAAACATCAAATGTTTATTAAAAAAAATAAAAAAATGCAGGAATTGAGAACATCTCTTACTTTAAGTTACACAAATGAAAATAATAATTTAAAATATGAGAACAAGAATAATTGGATGAGGGGTGTATATATATCTTTTACACAGACAGTAGAAGGATAAAGGATAATTCTGTAATTGTCTGTAAACTGAGGTGGTGTACTCCTTTTGAATTATTCACTCTGCTATGAAGACTAACACTACTCAATTTCTTCCACAACCAACTCTACTCAAACTTATTCTACGGCAGCCACAATACTGTTTTTACTTTCACAAGTCTCATAGTGGTTCTTGTAAATAAAGGAAAAGAGATAGGAGAGTAGAGAAAAAGAAGTGCTTCACTCTACTGAACAGTTAGCTAACCGCAAGTTTTTCTGGAAGGATTGTTGGATTAGTTACACAACATCTTTGCTATATCCTATTAAAACAAACTGAGCCTCTAACCATACATTTTTCCTGAGCTCTCTCTCTCTCACTCTCTCTCTCTCTCTATATATATATAGAACTGGCTCGTGAAAATCGAATGGGAGGAAGTTTTCACACGAACTTTCTTCATACTGTTTGTTAAATTTTTCACTTGGTAATCGAATGGAAACTTGAATTATAAAAATTTCCAAATTTACAAGCAATGATTTTCTCGCTACAGATGGTCACTTTATTATACAACGAATGCCAGGATGAAGAAGACAGCCGACGTAGTTGGGTTTTAACGGCTTGCAAACGGGAAGAAGTTCTCCATTATTTCAACAATATATTATTAGAGAATTAGTTATGTTAGTAATTATTATTATTATTATTATTATAAATGCTTTGTTAGTAAATAATAATTTTAGATTTTTTGTTTAACTATTCATTTAACGCCTTGAACAAATGATCGTCAGGCGAGTTCCGCACTTCTCATTTATTATTTAACACTATTACAATAATTTGAATTGTTTGAATAATTTAACCAATTATTTCCATTGAAATATAGACTTTCCATTAATTAATCAACAACTTAATAATCAAACAATGCCCATATAGATTAAACAATCAATATACTTAAACAAACATACCAATAACATACCAATAAAAAAAATCATAGAAAAAATATACCGATATATTATAGAGATTATATATATATCATGCAATAACAGTAGTAATAATATATATCCTAGAAATGACTCTTTCTAGATAGTAATTTCGCTGATCTTTACCTTGCCTGTATTTACATGCGTATTTTAAGCGGCCCCTCTACACGATCAAAAATATTGTCACTATCAGTATTGACAATATTTCCATCAATACTCATGCTAACCACTATCATTATTTCATTACCTTACTCGATCAATATTATTGTCAATACTTGCCCGTAATACAGTGCTCATTACTTACTATTTCTGCCACTAGGAGAGTGTATTTACGTGTTTATACTCGTCAGTTTAGTTGTTTTTTTTTTTAACCTTTAAAAATGAATAATCGTTCAAAAGCTTGCGTAGCTATTATTTTGGCGCTTGGCACTACTCGACAAGTGAAACGCCGCAAACTGTGGATGAAAGAATGGTTAAAGAAGAGAGACGAATATTCACATTTAGTGCTTTTTAAGGAAATTAGCCTCAGCGATGTTAGTGATTTCATTAACTACTTCAGAATGGATGAACCTACCTTTAACAAATTGTTAAGGATGGTTGAACCATTTCTGAAGAGACAAGAAAGTAATATGAGAGAAAGCATAAGTGTTAAGGAAAGATTAGCCTTAACCCTTAGATACTTGGCCACAGGCAGAAACATCTCAGATTTGAAGTTTTCAGTCATTATGTCCCCAACAAGTATCAGCAACGCTATAATAGAAACTTGTGTACAAGCATACAAATCGTACTTGTATAGATCATATAACCTATAAGAATAGTATCGCTTTTGTTTTGTACAGGTTAGTTGCAACGTTCGATAAAACTATTCAACTGAGTAATGGTGGAAATATTGGTGCCGCCCCTACACCAATAATATTGTCGATATCCCCTCCGATTCTCAGTATTGATAGAAAATCTGAATTTCATCAATACTCTTGTCAATACCGACCATCAATACAATTTTTTCACCTTACTCGATCAATATTATTGTCTTGTCAATACTCTAAAGTATTGTCAATATTATTGATCGTGTAAAGGCCGCTTTATATAAGATGCAAGCGTGATCCAGTTTTTACCATTCATTAACTCCAAACATTGTTCACTTGTAATTATAACATTCCCAAAATGCCTATACTCCGCCAACCCAGCGCATTCTGTTAAAAAAGTGATGTAAGCCCTGTTGGGTACACACATGCATAGTAAACCAACGATTCGGGTATCCAAGGCTTATAAGTCAAGTTTAACATATATGACTAATTTTAATTATTAATCTACAATTTTGGAAACTTTAGGAATTCAAATAATTTTTTTTACAAAGGAGAAGTTCAAATAACTATAGAGAAGGTGATATATAGCTATTTGTAACTCAAGCCCGTAAATGGCGTTCATCCAAAATTTTACCCCACTGACTATTATCCATATTGAATTTACTCAACAATTCGTATTTGGTTAGTAATTCGCACTATTCCTCCTCCCCCCCAGCTCAACTAATTCTTTTATTTAATTTTATTTTTTGCCACAAATTTCGGTCGTCTATCATCACACATATCACACATAACATTTTTAATTTATCTGAAACGTAAACGAAGCATATATAGTACGTACAAAGTTTGCAAACCAGTTTCCAACAACAGAAAAATAACTTGGGGTATTTTGTCGAAGGCTAAAAACCTTTTTAAAGAAGAAATATTGCAGTTTTCCCAACTGTTCGTATTGTTGCCCATCCCAAGCTTTGCGCGCTATAACATAAAATAGCTCGCGATGTTGTGTAGAATTGCACTTTTGTGGAAAAACTAAAATATCTTTATCGGAAAAGAGAATATCCACATCTACCGAGTTCAGAGGTAATTTGAAAAAATCACTAAGTTGGCTTGAAAATAGTAGTAACAAAAATTTGCAATCACCCATTGCAATCTAATAGGTACGGCCCATTTTTCGTCTAATAGGTACCACCCATTTTTCATGGAAGCATTAGAGAACGAATCAGCGTTTAATTATAGGAGTATATGGAAAAATAGTTATGAATATCTTCGATGAAACAGCGAATAATATACTAGCGGCGACAAAATAAACGACGATGTAAGAAAGAAGAAGTGTCCAAATTTTTTCTAAAAAAAAACTATAATTAATGAGAATTTAAGATTCCAGGAAAAAAACAACATTCAGCCTAATTTTTCACATAATCAATTTTATTAACAAATCCCCTGTGTAAAAACTTCACAGTTATCTGTATAAAAGCAATTCACACTAATTAAATTTCAAATACAATGGTGGAAAAGTTTACAATTTACGAAATTATTTCTTATAAAAGGTAATTCACTAATTAAGATCAAAATGTCAAAAGTTAGTGTGAAACAATAATAATGAGAAGGTCAATAAATATAGTATGTTCAAACAATAATGAGATTAGATGGATATTGTTAACGATTGGATGTGTGTGTGCGTGGGTGTGTATGAGAAAGAAACAGATGAAATTAGACAGATCAATGTTAGGTAGGTATTTCTTGAAGAAAAAGGAAAAAAAAAAGAGAAAGAGAAAAAAAAGATAGTAGATACATTAGAGTTTTTCCTTAATTGAACTCTTGAAAGTAAACATTGGGACTCTTGTAAACTAAAGAATTGTATATCTTCTACAATATCTTTAGTTAACTTGAATTTTCATTGGACATTTTGAAAAAAAGGATTTTTTTTTTTTGTGTTTAAACAAAATTGTACAAAAAAAAAAAATCGCCGGAGTCAATTTTTTACTGTTTAGACATCGCAAACAGATCTAACAAAAAAAATTTTCGGGTTAATCGAAAGGACACCGAATTAACCGAATGTTAATTTTTGTTTCCAATGTTTTTGTGTATATCGATTAAAAATGGCTTACAACACAATTTTCTTTAAAATTAGTATCAATTTTACTAATAGCACTTACATTGAGATTAAACCATCTTGGTTTATCTAGAAATATGTTGATCAATAATGTTATTACGAAGGATTTTTGGGGTCGATTTCGGTGATATTAGTTAGGTCCAAACACAATTGTAGAGACTTGAGTGTAACTCTTCTGTTCGATCTGGAATTTTATATCCCATAATTCACAATATAAATCAAATTTTCGCAGTAAAAATTGTGTCTTATAAAGCCAAAAAGTATGTACTATATTTTTCCATCTTACTGTATATGCTTAGTCGAAGTTTTTTTTTTTTTTCCTAAATGCTCCTAATTGAGCGGAACCCGGCGGAATTAACTTTATTATATCAAGATAGAACAAAGTATATTTTTCTTTTGCATATTTGAAAACTAGATTATTGATAACTTATTTGATTTTTTTTTGTTTTTTTGGGCATGAAATATGATTGGATTAATACTATGCATGATGACTAAATTTATTTTTGGTTTAATATTTTCTCTCACTCTCTTTCTACTCACGTATTTTGGTTTTTACTTATTTCTTATTTTGTAAACAAACTCATTATTTACTTCACATATTGTGCTTATTACTTTCTCTTAGTCCTACTAAGAGGAAGTATTGTAATCGTGCCAAATTTTCGATATCGATTTTTCACCGGAAATATCCGTTTTGAGATCCTCTGAAGGTATGTCCACACTGGTGCAACTTTCCTTTCAACAGAGGCATGCGTCGTAGCGCACGGTGTGATGAATGAAAGGCATGCGTTATTGCATGTCTCATTGAAGTTGAATAGGCATTTGTTTTCATGACGCAACCAACAGCGCACGTGAATCCAACTACTTGGATCTTCGTTCAACATTCTATGCGTCTTCTTAATCTCGCTACGTGCTGTGTTTACACTTGTATAGGTTATATTTATATAATTAATTTCAAATATTATTTAATTAGTTTTAATTATTATTTTAATAATAATGTTATTATTACAAAATTATTATTATTATTATTTATATAATTTATAAATTATATAATTTTATTTATATTATTTTTTTTAATATTTATAATAATTATTATTTTAATAATAAACTGATAGTATTAAACTATTATTATTAATTAATAAAATCTCGACATGACTTCTGGTAGCATTGCAGATATGCTTGCTTCGATACTGTACATAAATATGCCAAAGACGTTAGTGAATCCAGGTAGCGAGAAACCTCAACGTAATCAGTAGCCTCATTTCAGGTGGAATAGCATCTCGAAAGCGAGTGTTCTTCTTTGAAATGATTGGGTCTTTCATTCTTAATAAATTGTAAAAGTTGTCCTTCGACATACTTGTAAAATTCCGAAATACACCTCAGTCAAGCTGAAGTTCTGTGACTAGTCCAATATTTCGTTTTCTGTAAGGCTGCATTGTCCACAGGGCTCGCTGCTTTTTTCTTTGTCGTGCACTTTTCAGAAACAGATAACCTGCAAAAATAGCTAACGCCGCTCCTGAATCCATCGATAAAATGCACACTGAACAGATGATTAAGTGTGGACAACGAATTGAATGCCTCAAGAGGCATGCGCGAAAGGCATGAGTGACGCATGTTGAAATGGAAAGAGGAAGCGCAAGTTGAAGGAAGAGAAAGCGCACAAGTGTGTGGACAGTATCCTTGTCCAAGAAATGGTTTTATAAAATGTTCCTTTGGTATGTTGTTCTGTGTGAATATGCCGTCTCTCGTCCGACACGCAGCATTTGCAATCAGCTCAAAAGTTGCTTACAAATCGCGTAAAGCAAGGTCCTTAGCGAAACTCTTGGGATATTCGTTTCATGTGATCCGATACAGTAATCAGTCCAAGTCCTCAACCTGGAGTACCACGTTATTATTGTTTTTTTTAATTGCTTGCGCATGTTCTCAAATGGCTCCGATGATTTTCTTCAAACTTGGTATATCAACTACAAATACAAAGATCTACTTTTATTTAAAACATTTCACTGGAAAAATTCATTTAAGGATACTTTAGGAGGAGAGATGAGGTTACGATTTCCTCTAAAGTTACTATTTTTACACAATCCTATCATCTAGATAATTATTAATTAGAATACTGTGTTCTGAGTATTCAATGTGTTGTTGAAATTCTGAGTTTGAAAAAAATCGGATAACCGATAGTGCGTTGTTTTTCCTTGAAATTCGAAATTTTGGCCATCTATTTATTTCTAATTAATTTTCTGTTGATGAACAATTGTATAATCTACTATGGAGATCACTTTAGAGAAAACATAACTCTACCCCTCCCATAAAAGCCCGCTTAAATGACTTCACCAGGAGAAATGTTACAAATAAAAGTTATAGCTCTTTATTATGTGTAGTTCACATATTTAAATCGGAAGTGCGGTTTTTCTGAAATTTTTTTTCAGTTTTCGACAAACTCCAACGAATTTCATTAAATCTGGTACACAAACTAGAAAATTTATCAATTACAATTTTGAAACTGGAGTAAGAGAAAGTTGTGTGAGTGTATCACATCAGATTTTTTTTTTTTTCTTCATTTTTATCTTACCAGTAGTCGAAAGAATTTTTGAATATTAGGTTGTTGTGTGATAAATTATATATTCCATTTGAAATAACAAGTTAGTACCGAAATCTGTCATTCTGGAGCACTTAAAAAATTATGTTAATGGCAAATTTGAAAATTTCAGAGAAAATTAGAGATGTTACAAAAGAAAATTTTGAAAATTACTATTTGTTTGCAAGTTAAGGAGGAGTCGCGTTCCCGTTGCGATATATATATACGAGGTGTGTAAATTAAGTAATGAGACTGATTTTTTATCAAAATTACAATTTTATTCAAACTAAAATTACAATTCAACATTGTCCCCTTCAAAGTAACTACCTTGGGAAGCCACACAACGCTGAAGACGATTCTTCCATTCGTCATAGCAGTGCTGGAACTCGGATACTGGAATAGACTTCAGTTGGTCGGTTACAGCTGTTTGAATATTCTCCAATGTTCCAAAATGACGTCCCTTGAGGTGATTTTTCAATTTGGGGAACAAAAAAAAAGTCACATGGACTCAAGTCGGGTGAATAAGGAGGCTGAGGAGCCACAGGAATCTTATTACTGGCCAAATACTCATTAATAGAAATCGCGGTGTGACACGGAGCATTGTCGTGATGCAACACCCACTTGTTTTTGATGTTTGGTCTTGCACGCATGACTCTTTTTCGAAGTCTCTCAAGAACTTCTCGGTAAAAATGTTGGTTTACCACTTGGCATTGAGGCACAAATTCTTTGTGAACGATTCCTTGGCTATCAAAAAAGCAAATCAGCATGCATTTGATTTTTGACTTGCTCATTCTTGCTTTTTTTGGCCTTGGAGAGGTTGAAGTGTGCCACTGCATGCTCTGACGCTTAGTTTCTGGGTCATACACAAAACACCCAAGACTCGTCTCCTGTAATAACACGTTCCAAAAAATTGGGATCGTTTTCAGTTGCTCCCAAAAAGTCAAGGCTCCTTTCCTTTCTGATGTCTTTTTGCTCTTGTGAAAGATTTTTCGGAACCATTTTTGCACAAATTTTTCTCATCCCCAATTCATTAGTCAAAATTTGATGAACGGTTGTGTGAGTCAAATTCAAACTCTTCGCCGATCATTCGGACTGTCAATCGACGATCTGAACGCACGAGATCGCGGATTCTGCCAACATTTTCGTCGGTTCTTGAAGATGAAGGCCTTCCGCTGCGAGGCTCGTCTTCAATTGATTCCCTTCCTTCTGCAAACGACTTAAACCACCTAAAAACCTGTGCTCTCGACAAAACATTGTCTCCATAGGCCTGGCACAGTTTTTCAAACGTTTCCGTTGCACTGTGCCCAATTCTGAAGCAAAACCTGATAGCACAACGTTGCTCGTAATTGATGTCACTCATTTTTAAAACGCACTGAAAAAATCTTGCTCACAAAAAAAGTCACTACGGACAGTGCAACAACTCTAGCATTTTCAAATTTGCACTGGACGTGTATCAGATGTTTACTTGCCCTACCACGCATGCGCCGCGTCTCCAGTGTTGCCAGATCGAACACTAGAAAATCAGTCTCATTACTTAATTTACACACCTCGTATATACGTATACGTAGGGACATTTACTCTGAGTGTTCAAGCCGTTCAGAGAACGCCCAAAATTTAAATTTTTCGCACTTATTTTAGTGTTTATAATTTAACAATAATTATGTACGTTGTGTATATCTATTAATTAGAAAAGTTTGTATTAACGGAAATCTTTTCACTTGTGGGAGAAGGGCCCAAAACTTTGAATACTAGGAGGCGCCTCTGACATTTATAATATATAATATATGAAATGTAGAAAAATTGTTTTCAATCGTTGTTATATAAGTTCACTATTAGAAAGTACCACCAATATAAAAGTATATACAGAATTTTAATCACTAATGGATTTATTTTAATAATTTGTCGTAAAATATTATTTAAAATTACATTATTTTGAAACAACAATGGGTAACATCAATTAGGGGAGGCCGGGGCTTGTTGTTACAAATTTCAGTTAACATTTTTTTAATTGTTTTATGTTGCACTTAAAATTGGTGAAAATTTATTAATTTGTTGTCTCATTTATTTCTACTAATTATATATTTTTTTTTTGAGATTTTTTCTAAATGGAGTAACATTTAAAAAAATCAAATACTATTAAAAATGCTCATACTGTACCAACATGCTCTTCGGTACGGGGCTTGTTGTACATGCGGAGGGTAGTTGTTTTACAATGTATAAATCTATGTTTGGGTGTATTTTAAGGAAATAAAACTGAAATATTGTGGCTATAAACAAATTAGCAGATCTTTATTTTAATAATAATAGCAGCTTGATTATGAGCAAACATTACAACTTAAATGCTTGACATTCTTCTCTTTTCTATTCCCTGATCACTACCCTCTCTAAGGCGAGTTACAATTTGGCAAATATATCTAGGCTCATTTTTAACACATTTTGAATGGGCCCATCTTTGCCAATTGGCATTGAATCCAATTTTCTCCATCTTTTGACTGCGACCATGGTTTTAGACATTTCAGCCAGTCCTCATCTTCTTCGCAGGAACTTGATGATGACAAATCATTTTTTTTTTGTTCTTGTTCTCAGCTTTGGAGACAAAGATTTTCTTTCTGTTAGAATTGCCAACTTTTTCATTTTTCTGTGATTTGATTTAAGATATGCAGTGGGGCAAGTTGTTACATTGTAATAACATGCTCCAATCAAGTGTAACAACTAACCCCATTGACGCTATTTCACTAATTAATCCGTAAACACATAGGTCAAAGAATACTAGCGCAACTACACTGGAATACTAGCGCAACTACACTGGAATACTAGCGCAACAATTGAAATTATTGTTAAGGATGTATGAATGAACAGCATAAGTATGAAAGCCTTACCTTTGGTAGTTTTCAGATCACAGCTTTCGGTTTCAATAATAAAATGTAGCTTTCACTATGATATTTTGAGGAAAGACATACAATGGCGCCATATGCAACAGAATCTTAGCGGGAACTGTTAACAACAAACAACACTCGCATATTCCTCAACTTTCTCCACTAAGGAAGTGCTTCTCTCCGCTGATTTTTTAAAAATTACACTGTAACAACATGCCCCCATAACAACAAGCCCCACCCACTGAAATTTATTTTTTTTTTTTTTTCTTACTTTGTCAATGTTTTGCTTTCTTTAAAACTTTCAACATAATAGTAATTTGGTTAATTGGCTTTTATCTCCCCCACTCAGCTGGGATTCTAACGTCCATTCGTTTTAATCTCTTATCTTTTTTATTACTGGCTGAGTTCTAGTTGAAATCTTTTTATTCTAAAAGTAATCTTCTTTCTTTAGTTTTATGTAGGAATCTGCCATACTATTATGCCACTTGTTGACGCAAAAAATAAACTATTAGTAGTATGTCAGAAGATAAACGCTGATGTAGACACCGCCTCTGTTTTGAAGTGGTGGAGCGCTCTTTCCATCTAATATATAAACATGCTAATTATACTAAAATTATATTTCAAATGAACTCTTTAATTTGAGCTAAATTACATTCATAAAAAGTAAATAAAATCAAACTTTCTCGCCTGATTAAATAATTCTGAAAAGTAGGCCTTCCTTTTTAGTTTAATGCAATAAGATAAGGGATTTCATTTTATTATAATCATGAAAAAGAAAAACATTATAAAATTTAATTCATACATTTTGAAGAGCAATTTTTGATAAAATTATTCTCAAAATAATGAGATGTTTTCATATAAAAAAAGCAGAAAAAGTGAGGAAATGGAGACGAAAGATAATAATATACAATATAATACTATGTTTTGAATTAATGAACTTTAGTTTAATCTCGTATTTTATAAACAAGTATTATTTGTGTAAAAAACACGCGCTTAATTATTTTCATAAATATATTTCCTTGGAAAAATTACCTTATCTCATAAAGTGTGGTTTCCATTTCCTTTTTTACATTTTTATTAACTAGAAAACCATTTATTTTTTGTTTTGAAATTGAGGCATACAAGAGCATCAGTGATAAACAAATAATAGATGGAAGGAAATAGCAAAGTGGTTAGCGTACTGGACTCCTACGCAGAGGACCGGGGATCGAGCCCAGCTGTGCTGCCCTTAGATGCTTTCTTCCTATACAGCTCACTGTCCGGTGATGGACATGTGTTGTCCGTAACGAGAGAACACTGTCCGGAGGCCGGCAATGTACTGAGAAGGCTCCGGGCGCCAATGACCATAGATGTTGACGCGCCTTAAATAAATAAAAAAATCTGGTGTGAGACACTCACACAACTTTCTCTTACTCCTGTTCTCAAAATTATAATTGACAAAGGTTATTGGATGATAGGATTGTATTATCAACTATGATATCACTTTAGAGGAAGCTGTAACCCCACCCATCCACTAAAAGTGCCCTTGAATGAATTTTCTCAGAGAAATGTTTTAAATAAAAGATGTAGATCATTGCATGTTTAGTTTATATACGAAGTTTCAAAAAAAATCGTCGGAGCCATTTTTGAGAAAATCGCGAAAAAGTGAAAAAAATCATTTAGTAAAGTGTTAAAACAAACGCACTTCCGGTATCCGATTTTTTCCAAATTCGGAATTTCAACAACATATTTAATTCTAATTAACATTATTTAGATGACAGAATTGTCTAATAAACTAAAATAGCAGTTTAAGATGAAACCTAACCCCACCCCTCCCAAGAAGTGCCCTTAAATGAATTTTCCCAAAGTAATGTTTCAAATAAAAGTTGTAGCTGTTAGTATGTGTGGTTGCTATATCAAGTTTGAAGAAGATCGTTGGAGCCATTTTTGAGAAAATTGCAAAAAAACGTAAAAAAACCAACTAGTAAAGTGGTACTTCCGGTTGAGGAATTTTGACAGGTGACCCACCGTCAGATCCCATGGTGATAACTAAACGGAGTATTAAGTTTGAACTTTCTACGATTTTTCGTTTTTGAGCTATGCTATGCTGTTCACGTACATACACACACACACCATTTGCTAAAAACCACTTTTTTGGACTCAGGGGTCCTCAAAACGGATATTTCCGGTGAAAACTCAATATCGAAAATTTGACACGATTACAATACTTCCTCTTACTAGGAGAAAGAGAAATAAAAATAGAAAAATAGCAATTTAACTCAAATTATTTTTAAAGCCCCCTCCTCCAAAAAATCGAAACTAATACTAATATCAATAACAATAACTTGAAAATCTCTCTAAATCTACGCTCTCTCTATTCCCACAAAACATACTCTACCGAAGAGAACTTTTAAAGACACTATAAACATCTCGTTTTCAAACGCAAAAGGGAAATAATGCCAACATGAATCCAATATTACGCAACAGGTTTATGTGGAAATCTTCCGCATAATCACTCAGAACCTAAGATAATGTGTCCTGCGTTTTGTTTTCTTCCTTACAAAGAATCGTCTACATGTCATTAACCCAATTACAATATAGTCGCCATTTATCTATCCGTTTCCTTGTTCGATTACTAAAGCAAATATATATATATAGGTCATTTTATTCTTATATTATTTGAAGCTTAAAAAATACCTTTCATGACAAAATTCATCCTTTAGATTAGATTAGATTGACAGACGGGGAGGTCAGTGCCTCATTACACTGCGACCTGCATTGTGAGGTCTATTGTGGATCCCCTAAGATTGTACCACATCCTTCAGCTTCACCCTCTTATCAGGCCTAGCTAAGCTAAAAGTGGCTCTATCATGAAGCGCAAGGCTTCGGGATTACTTGTCCCCAATTGAAGAAACCTTGCCCTCATCAGGCCGGCACACTCACAAAGGATGTGTACCGGGGTTTCCTCCTCGACCTTGCAGAATCGGCATAACGCGTTGTCTGCAAGTAGTAATTGGTGCATGGGCTTATTCAGCCTACAATGTGCCCTGTTAGTAGACCCATTATTAGCCTTATAGGCTAGGTCCTTGATAAATTTTGGTAAATATCTTTTAACAAAGAATTTAGTCTGTCTCTACCTTGGTGTTCTTTCCCACCATTGCAGACGCTAGTCTGCTATCTAATCGTTGACAGAAGCTTGAATCAGCCTCCTGGGCAACCCACAAAAGGGCTCGGAGCCTATAAAGGTATCCTTTGAGTCTTCCCTCGCGAGAGAGTCCGTCCTTTCATTGCCAAAGAACCCGGCATGTCCCGGCACCCAGGCGAGTGTCAACTTATTTCGTCCCACCATCTCCGAGAACAACATTTCAAATTCAACCTTTTTGTGAAGTGATATTGGAATTTGTGATTGTTTTTTCACTAAAATAATAATCTAAAATTAGGTGATGGAGTCGTATGTTATCCTCGTAAAATTTTTCATGCACCAATCCCCACTGTTGATTCCTCCTAGCAATCTCGCAGAATATCATCGAGATGTTGCGTCAGTCGCTTTTGGGGTAAGATCACTATTTCTCGGTAATCCTCACATAATGTTCTATTCCCTTTATTAAACAGCGGACAAATAATTGCTATGGACCATTCTTCCTGCATCGATTCCTTTTTCCCAAGTTTGTTATTAATAGAAAGATGCTTTCTCACAATCTAGTTTTATCATTTCAGCAACTATTCCGTCATCACCACGTGTCTAATTATTTTTTAGATTTATTCAAACTTCCTCTCTTTCAGGCTACTGCATATAATCATAATTTAATTTTTCAGAATCACTTCTAGCAGCTAAATTAGGTTTCATTGTAAGATCACGCATATTGTGGAGTTCATCAAAATACTCTGCCCATCTTTTCCTTCATTTCACTTTTCCACCTATAAAAACTACCATCTTTTTCTTGGCAGATGTCCATATTTGATTGAAAATTTTCTCGTTTCTATTTTTCCTTCTTTATAAAATCCTTTAATTCTCTTCCATTCTCTTATCGAATTATCTTTTCTTCCTTCGGCATACTTTACTTGCTTCTTTGCTTTTTTACCTACTTGCTCTAGTATTACTGAGAATCGATAAGATAGAAACGACTGGGGCCAAATAACTAAGGGACCCTGGGCCCTCATAGGGCTGTAGCGCAAAAAAAAAGTGCTTAATGTTATTCTTATTGCACAAAAAGACCAAAACAATAAATTCTATTTAATAAAGCAAGGTTTATAATTTTATTTCAATAGTAGACATTAAGCATACACAACTTTTCGGCCTCAAGGATTTCTAATTTCTAGTTTCGTAATATAAGGCTATCGCATTAGTTCTTCTAATTGAAATAAAAAAAAAAAATCTGGTGTGAAACACTCACACAACTTTCTCTACTCAGTTCTCAAAAATGATAATTGACAAATTTTATAGTTTGTGTACCAAATTTAATGAAATTCGTCAAAAACTGAAAGAACTGTTTAGTAAAAGCGCACTTACGGTTTACTAATTTTCTTGAAACTCGGAATTTCAGCCATCTATTTATTTCTAACTAATTATGTTTGGATGATAGAATTGTATAATGAACAAGGATACCACTTTGATGAAAATCTAACCCCCCTCCCCTAAAAGTGCTCTTAAAAGAAATTTCCCAGAGAAATGTTTTAGAAAAAGTTGTAGATCTTTGCATGTTTAGTTTATGTACGAAGTTTCAAACAAATGGTCAGAGCCATTTTTGAAAAAAATTGCGAAAAAAATGAATAAATCATTTAGTAAAGTGGTAAAGTAAACGCACTTCCGGTTATCCGATTTTTTTCTAACTCGGAATTTCAATAACATATTTAATTCTAATTAACATTATTTAGATGACAGAATTGTAAAATAAACTGAAATAGCACTTTAGATGAAACCTAACCCCACCCC
>JAAEAF010006383.1:20009-35584 GCA_011037195.1 Triatoma infestans | reverse complement strand
GTGTAAAACTGAATTTGTTCTGTGCAAGTCTATGTTATTACACTGTTTAACAAAAACACCTGATGATGGGCGAACGCTCGAAACCGGTCGATGACCACAAAAAGAAGCAGGCTATCACGGAAAATATTTCTGATCCAAAATTTTACATTGATATCTTCGTTTAATTTCCAAATGCCATTCAATCTAACCAAAATATTGATAAAGTAGCCCGTTTCTTTGCCAATTTAACGTAGTAAAATAGTGCCTATTTTTTTCAGACCGGCTTAATTCGTCCCAACTACTAAAATTAAGTGTCATGAACGGAAGCATTTATTTTATCATAAATATTTTTTTTTTTTTTTTTTTGAACGAATATAAAAATTTTAGAAGTTTATTCGCGGTATTTGTACTGGGAACCTCCCAGTTAAAAGTCCATGCTCATAACCACTACACCAACGACCGCCTCAATCAAAATTAACTTAGTGCCACCACTTTCATTGTTTATTAAAACTCTTGCCTGCATCCTTTCCATTCTTGCAGCGAGTGAAAAGGGAATCTTGGAGTGTTGCACTTATTTTTTTCTCCATTCGTTAAAAACCTGCTTTGGCAACACTTCTTTGGTATTTCGGGTGTAAACTTAATTTCGGAAATTTCCTGTGATCGTAAGAGAAGGTATAAATCTATGTGAAACATTCCATGTCTTTATCTGAATGTATTTTACAACTTTTAAAGGGCAAATTGTAATCTAACTGGCAACTTTATCGGTCATCAGATTTCATTAATGCTGTCGTAGAGTTGATGAAATCATACATTGAAATTGATACCTCTCAAGAAATCGATAAATTCCTCCCTTATGGCAAATGTCCTAAATCAATATTGTTGGCGTGCTGGTCTCGGAGGCGATTAATATTGCGCGATATCTCGTGATAGCATCACCATTTTCACCATGGGATTCTTCTACTTCTTCGACTACACATTTTCCTTTTTCCATTTCCATACCAACTTACACTGGATGCAGCACAGACCATAGAATGTCTCTTCAATCTAAGTACATATACACCAGTTTATAGTTCTATTTCCATATATATACACGTGCCTCGCTCAATTTATTGTGCCAATATGCCACTCCATAAGCTATTATAATTTCTTTAGTTCTGAATAAAGTTTCCTCCGTTCCATATACGAGTATGTAATATGTTTTTTTTTCCTTAATTGGCGCCAAAGTGATCACCCTATGTTTTACTACACTTTTATTACAAGAAGACTATTTTAAACACTTAAAAGATATCACTTACCTTATTGTGATGAGTAACTTCTCAGCTGGTGAAACTGCCAGTCGAAATTTCGTGTCCTGCTACTGCAAAGTAGCTGAAACAATTTGCACTAGCAAATGAAAATTATCTGGACTCATTGGATACATTTCTTTAAATGTTGCTGCGTGTTTTGGCAGTTCACGAGAAACAACCGCCGAACTATGTTTTATATTCCTCACATCATACGGGTGTACCCAGTACTTTATCTTCTATCTTCGTTCGTTCGTTTTGCTGCAACCACCAGTATATACTGCAACAACATCCACTTCGGACGAGCTCATGATTCCAAATAACCCCTAAAAACGTGTCACCCTCACGTCTCTTTTCTTATCGTATCGCGCTGATGGGAACAAGGAATGTTGCATAGATAAAAAAATCACATCGCTCGATTTATTGTATTATGTTAAATCGCATATCGTATCTCCTTAGTGTGCACCGCGCCTAATGTGCTATGGCATCCACTACTTTATCTTCCTATAGCAAGGATGCTTATACTTGCAGAAAGTTTCCGTTGAATGGCCAAGTGAATTCTACAAACGAGAAAGAAAGGATGTTAGCCTGTGGTCACATGAAGAGTACAAAATACACGCAAAATTACCACACCTTTCTTTATATATATATAAAGAGCTACAACTTTTTTTGAAATTACTACAACTTTAATTGATTATACAATTCTATAATCCTATCATCAAAAAAAAATTAATTAAAAACAAATACTCGTAGATTGCCAACATTCCGAGTTTCAACTAAAGTAATAAACCGGAAGTGCGTTTTTACTGAACAGTTTTTTTTTTTCAGTTTTCGCCATTTTCTCAAAAAAAAAAAAAAAATAGGATATTTGTATGGAATTTGTGGCGTTAATTTCAAATTTTATATGTAGCGGAGTCAGTGTTATTAGAAGAGCGCTCTACTGGGCCATGATACAAATCATCACTTCTGTACCTCCCAAAGATAGGTTCGTATTTATAGTTATGTTATCACAAATATGTAAACTTTGACTTTAAAAAAAAAATGTCATTTTATATAAAATGGTGTAAGAGAAAGTCGTATGAGTGTTTCACATCAGATTTTTTTTTTTTTTTTTTTTGTTGAAAGAAACTGTAACCTTCCACTTCACTCAGAATCATTTTCTCGCATTAAGTCTCTTGTACATACATAGTTGTATACCAAGTTTAATGAAATCTATCTTGTTGTGACAAAATCTAAATGCTGCGCATTAAAGTTAAACGACAGATTAGCTGAATCATCTTCTGAATTCTTTCGATGGGAATCCTGCCAAAATATTTAACTCTTAATTAATATTATATAGAGATAGAATTGTATAAACTAAATTAATACTTCAGAGGAAAGTATAACCTTACCCTTAGCCCAAAAAAGAAAATCTGAGTTGAAACAGTTCCGCGACTTTCTTCTACTGCAACTAATATAATTATAAAATTCACTTATTTTCCTTAAACTATGAAATTTTTGTTTAAAATTCAAATATTGAAGTAAGGTTACATGTTGGTAGACACCCATAAACTCAGGCAGTCACTTCAATTTAGTTCCATTTTAACCCAGAAAACAGCGTTAATGGGCATTGAAAGAACTCAAGTAGCATTTGAAATTTAACATAAATAAATAATGTTATAGAGTAAATAAAGTTTAAAGAAAATCGTTGTACAGGTTTTATTTAAATTTGGAATTAAGCAAATACTTCTAATATATATTAATATTTTATAAGTAGCTACATACATTGCACTGAAGTGGTATTTTAAAAGGAAAACATAAAGCTACTGTTCTCACAGAATGGCGAAAATATTGCAAATAAAAGTGATAGATAATTATGTGTGTACATAGTATACGAAGTTAAAATAAAATCGTTGGAGCTGTTTTTGTGAAAAATTGCAAAAAAAAACCCACGAAAAAATGCAGTGATGTAGTGTCTTCCGTTTGATGAATTTTGTCTAAATTCTTAATGGCAGCCCCCCCCCCCCGTTTTGTTAAAACTTAAAACAAAATATCTGCATACATTTCCAACTTAAAACATTTCAATTCTCGTATGTAGCTTTAATACCATTTTGTTATTAATGCTTGTTAATTTTTTTTTGTATTCTTACAACTAGAAAGTTTAAAGTGTGTATTATATTATTTTTGTCATCAGATTATGAACTGATTATGTTATGAAGTGTGTTCTGAGTAAGAAGGACGGAGATTAGCTCAGTGGTAAGGCACTGGACAAGTAACGCGGAGGAGGTCCCCAGGTTTGAGTCCAGCAGCTTTGCTTGTAGATTTTCTCAGCTGACTGTCCAGTGAAGGGCAGTGTTGTCTGTAATGACAGAAAACTGCCCGGAGACTGGCAGTGCACTGAGAAAGCTCCGAACTTTGGCTATATATAACTTAACTATATGGGCCCAAAGTGGCTTTGGATAGCGTAAGCTTGTCCCCCTTCCACAGACTTTTTTTTTTTTTTTAAATTATATTCATAGCTAATTACCAAGTTAAAAATTTTAAATATATCTGAAAATGTACATAATATATGCCACCGAAATATAAGTAAGTCGTACTTTTGGTAAACCAGTATTCATTAAATTCGGATGTATAGACGATAGAATCATATAACATACTGCAAGAGGTGCATGTTATCACAACTCAGTACTCCATCATGCACTTCTCCAGAATATTACAGAATACACATAAACTACATATACTCTAACCTAGACAAGGACAACCACAGTACACAAACTAGGGCCTCCGTCCCCGATGTTAATTGACGTAAGCCAAGGGAGAAGGAAGGGATTAGCTCAGTGGTATTATTATTATAGTTCGGGCGCCTAATGGCGCGGGAGCTAAGCCTATGTAGCTCAGTGGTAGCGCGTTGGACTAGCAACGCAGAGGTCCCGGTTTCGAATCCAGCATGCATGCCCTTAGATTTTTCTCTTCCTAGGAGCGTCTACAGCTCATTGTACGATGATATGGGCATTGTTGTCTATAGCTAGAGAACACTGCTCAGTGGCCGGCAGTGCACTAAGAATGCTCTGAGGGAGATGCACAATAGATCTTTCAGGCCGCAGTGTAATAATCCCCTATAATAATCTAATCTAATCTATAACTTACTTGAAGTAGCACTTTGAAACTGAAAAATTTAATTCAGTAAAGTGGTACATTCGGTTCTAGCTATTTTTGACTTTCTTTTTTAATTCATTGGAATATTAAAGGAAACGTCTTTTCACTAATTAATTTAAAGCTAATATTGAGTGGCGAGCCATCATTTTGAAAAAGTACATAGTTTATAAATTTGTTATAAACAAAAAAAACTCTTAATATGAAAGAGAATTCGTGGCTGTACTCGCTTTTATATGTATATAATACTAAAATTAAATCAATTGTTTCTAATATTTATAATAGTTTTTATTTTTTTTATTATTATTTTTATATGGATTGAAAAGATTTTGTAGTAATTTATTTAAAATATGTAATCTTAAATTAATGAAAATAACTTAAAGATACAGAATCAAATAAATCATTTAGATTTGTTATTAGGTCTTTTATTTAATGTTACTAACAAAAATAATAATAATAATAATTACTATATATATACAAAAATGTATCCTTCGAAATAAATTTATTTTTTTTCAAGCTGCCCTTGAAATGATTTATAAAAATCATAAACAATAAAAATAAATAGTTTTTAATGAACATAAACAATAAAATGACCTAGAATATTGTTTATAAACTAATAATACTGTTAACTAAAACTTAGAAAAAAAAAATAATCAAAGTTATAATTAAATAAATATAAAAATTATTAAACAAAACAAAAAAAAGCACACAATAAATGGTATCACTTCATTTTTAAAAAAGTGTTAATAATATCTAGCAAAAGGTTCCATTGATTCAGAGACAAAAAAATATATTACAAAAAATAATAATAATCTTGTCATAAAATTATATGATTTGTTTCTCTTCTTAAAATTATCTATTGTATTTCAAATATAAAATGTTCACTAAAAAATGGGAATTCATAAACTTTTGGATGCTTTTTAAATATACAAAAATTGTGGAACATAGAACAAGCAATTCTATAGTTGACCGCAAGATTGCAGCATCAGTCCAATCAATTGCCTCAGTTTAGTTCCTCACAATCAACGTTTTCGAAATTTTTATAAATAAATTTATTTACTACTTATTAAATCCGCTAAATACTGTTTTTTTTTTCTTTTTTTTTGTAATTTTTGTTTTTTTTTATTATTATTTTTAGTCACCTTAAATATTGATTTCATATAATTTTAATCTATTATCAACAGCCTCTTTAAACCAATCTTTTTTATATTTATCAATAAATACATTATCTAATAATTTTAAATTTAATTTTAATAAAACTTTTTTATTTATACGATTTTTTATTAATTTCAATAATATCGGTTGTTTATATATTTCTAATAAATGTGATGGATATATTATATTTCCAATTGATTCTTTTTTAATTATTTTTCTAATCCAATTTATTAAATAATTATCCCCACTTTTAACCATTATATGTCCAGCAGATTTTATATAAATTGTAGAAAAAAAATTAATCATTTTTTCTATATTAAAATATGGTGTTTTCATCATTAATTTTAATTCTTTATAAGATTTTTCTTTGAATACATAAACCTGAAAATAATTAGATGTTATTATAGTTTTAAAATGAGATTAAACAAAATTATTATATTTCAAGAAAATGAATTTCATAGTACCAAAAAATTTTAAAATGAACTAAATAAATAGGTGGATGAGCCTATAATGCAGCAGGAAAATGCATATTTTTCTATACATGCCTGCTTCTTTTTTTGTAAGAAATTTTTAATTAACAAATATTCTTATAAACTTGGAATGTTTACTAGAAAAAAATATAGATTGTCCTTAATTATATAAGTGGTGGACAGCTGTCTGTACATTAAACTACACATTACTTTTAGGATCAGGGTTACAATGTAGACCGCATTAATAGTGCAAACCATCAAGCCCAGAAATTTTGGTTTTGCAATTTAGAACCAAAACCTAACGTCTTAACTCCCCACAATACACAATAAAAATCAATTTTTCTGAGAAAAAAAAAATCAAATAATAATTATTGGTATACTGCGAGGATCATTCAATAAGTAACGAGACAAATCGTTGTAGCTTAGAAACGGTATGTTTAATCAATACAATAGTTTCAATGCGTCTAGTTGGCATCCTTGTACTTTTAGTTTCTTATCAGCTGTTCAAGAGTATTTAGTAAGCATAACCTCAAATTTATTCAGTTAACATTGGCGAGTTTGCTCAAGCATTGCATCACGGAAAAACAACGCTCAGTGATTAGATTTTTAGTTGCAGAGGGTATCAAAGGTAAGTGAAATCCACGAAAGAATGTTGAAAGTGTATGGGAATAATTGTTTGAAGCGTTTGAATGCTTACAAATGGGTAGAACAGATTAAAAGTGGCCGTCTAAGTGTCTGAGACGAGCAACAAAGTGGAAGGAAGACAGGCTGAAGTCGCAACTTCCTGCCTCGAATCTCGCATTAACGCGTTAATTCAAGACAACAGGCGTATTACTGTTGAACTGATAGCTGACGAAGTGCATGCGAGTATTGGAATTGTTCATAACTTCAGAATAAGCTGCAGTACAAGAAAACTTGTGCGAAATGGGTTCCATGACAACTTACGGACTCCCACAAAGAAACCAGGTTTCAAATCAGTCAACAGTTGAAACAACGATCTTTAATTGAAAAAAAACGTTTCAGTAGAATTGTAATATTTGATGAATCATGGATACATCACATTGAGCCGTGTCTAAGCAGTCAAAGCTTTGAGTGGAAGTATACGGGTTCTCTCGCACGAAAGAAATTCAAGACCCAGCCGTCTGCAGGGTATGTCATGCTTACAGTATTTTGGGATTCACAGGGGCCTATTTATTGTGACTATCTCGAAGATCAATGAACCATCAACAGCCAGTATTAGAGTAACAAAGTAAGGCCTGCCATGCGAAAGAAACGTCTTGGACTCTTGATTAAAGGCGTGATTTTTGCTTCATGACAACGCGAGTCCACACAAGGCACATTTAACTCAAGAAACATTTCAAAAAGTGGGGTGGGAGGTCCTTCCACACACACCCCTACAGCTCTGACCTCGGCCCATCGGACTTTCCAGTCTGTTTAGACTCTTTAAAGAGGCTCTACATAGGAAACATTTTCATTCCAATGAAGAAGTTAAAAATCAGGTGTAAAAGTGGCTTCGAGATCAACCCATAGAATTTTATGCTAGAGGCATACAAAAAATTAGAAGAATGATTGCGACAAGTGTATAAATATTGCTGGGGGACTATGTTGAAAAGTAGCCAAAGTTTATTGTATTGATTAAATAAATCGTTTTTAAGCCACAGCGATTTGTTTCGTTACTTATTGAATAACCCTCGTATATATTGTACGTGTAGTTAGCTGTCGCAAGTTTAAAGTATATTGGAGCTTTTTTCGAGCAAATCGTGAAATACTAAAAATCTTACTCTAATTAATTACAATTTAATCAAGAAACTTTCTTCAATATTACAACGTTACAATGTTTAATTGGGCTGGCCATAAAATTCGTGGTTAGGATCTTTATTTCATACCATCTCAGCGGCCTTATGTGGAGCGCTCTATAGTCAAAACTAAGAAATTGTGAAAATTTAATTTTAAACTAATTGAAAGATCTCTAATAACCCACTAAAATATACATATATTTTTTTTTTCAGAGAAATGTTTCAAATAAAAGTGATACATTTCTATCTATGTCTTACATCAATGTACATAATTTTAATTTATTTATTTATACGGTTATTACCCACTTAAAAATGTCACATATAATTGATAATGCAATAAAAAAAAAGTCGTAGAATATAATATATTCTGTATAGTATACTATATAGATTAACTAACTAGTTTGTCACGCTGACCTTCGCAATGTTTACATAATTTGTAATCTTAGATATATTTATAAAGAGAAGGAAAAGTGTAACTGGAGTAAGAGAAAGTTGTGTGAGTGTTTCACAGCAGATTTTTTTTTTTTTTTTCAAGAAAAATGAAATAATTAATGTGATAAACTTATGCCTGGACAGTTAGAACTCTTAAGTATAAAGGAAATAATGAATTTTCCTTGGAAAATATTACAAATATAATAAGTATTTATGTGACAATTTTTGAGAAAATCAGGAAAAACTGGGACAGAAAAAGTAATAGTGAAGTTGCACTTTTGGTTGATGGATTTTGTCCGAAATCCTCATGCCTGATGCCGGTAGTAATGCCTAAATGGAATACCAAGTTTGAACTTCTTGCGACTTATTGTTTTTTATATATTCTGTTAACACATATACACGTACACATACAGATCATTCCCACTTCCTAGTATTTAGTATAGCCTACTCGGGCAATACTAAGGGTTCTGATACGGCGGAGCATCGATGCAATCAGGTTTTGAATGGTCTCATGGAACGGCATCCCATTCATCTTGCAGGGCAATGTGGAGTTGTTGCAGAGTAGTTGGAGACTAGTCTCGAGCTCTAACACGCCTCTTGAACGTATCCTATAGATGTTCTATAGGACATCCGGAGAACTGCAGGCCCAATCATATTTATACCGACTTTCTCTGAGAACCAACTTCTTCAACATATCTAACAGAGGTCATTGCGCCTTTTCAACAACAATTAACTCGGTACGGGCCTCTAAAGTTATAACTATCCCACATCATAATTGATTGTCGTTGTAAAAAAAAAAAAGCACTTGCTCTAAGTAGTACATTGAATGAAGCGCTCCCCATGCCTTGAATTCAACTATCCATACTCGAATTCAACTATCTGAAGAATAAATACCAAATCATGATTCATCTTTGATGAGAACAGTCCGCACTGGAGTTGTCGTTTGGCGCAAAAACGTTGGCCTACTTACACGATGATCCCTAGTTAGTGCTGGTCATCTAGACCAACCCTCGTAAATCGTTTTCGAACAGTTTCAGAGCTCACTGTGATTACCTGAACTTGTAATAAGTTATCGCTGAGCTCTGTAGCTATAAGAAACCGATTGCGTACTACTCGGAGAGCGAAAAAATCTATCGCCACGATGTTTTTTTTTTGTTTTTGTTTTTGTAAGGCACACTGAGTGGGCGGTCCCTGGGCTCTCGCGCATACCCGCCCGCATAGAAGCCCCTAACCTAAATGATGCCCCTAACGCAGAGCGTGACGCCCTGAAACAATAGGAATGAACTTAACCAAGCTAATCCTAACCTATAGGTCCCCCCAGTACTCGATATTCCTGGGGAGGCAAAGAACCTAAGCTAACCCTATCCAGTCTATCTTTCACTCACCCAATATAGTTAAAATTTATTTACACCCTTCCACTCTAAGCTCGTCCATTCAACCAATCACACTCTTACGCCCCTCAGTACTCAATATTCCTGGGGCAACCCTTCATCTAATCTTACAAACTAGTCTAAAACTAAGGGTCATAACTACACCGCTAGCCTAAAACCCGCATTCATGCAACATTCACACAATAAATTACTTCCACTCCAACTTGTAAACTACCTACCCAATCCGCCCCTATTAGCCCATTCCATTCTCCCTTTAAATGTTTCTTCCGCAAAACGCCTAAAACCTCTGTACGCGGCACTGTTTTCGAGCAGCAGGGGCAGACTATTATTCTCCAAGGCAACGTGGAACCCAACCTCCCTCTGCAAGCGCTGATGCAAATCAGAATACAGTGGGCATCCAACAACACATGCTCACTTAGCTCCTCCTGTCCACACCTACAGCTCCCATCCCCCACCAGACCCATCCTTGCCCATTTACCATTCAATTGCCCATGCCCCGTGACCAACCGTGAAACCGCATATGACAGTTCGTCGGAAACAATGCTACACCCCTACTTCACCTCCTGCAAAAACGAGAACGTTGTCCTCCCCTTGGTAGAATTCCTCCACCTTTCATTCCACTCCCGCAATAATAAGCTATCCAAATCTCGAAAGGCTACGTCCCTGGCCCAGAACGCTATGTCTTCCTCGGGTGGGGCGATATCCAAACTAATATTACCCAAGTAGACGATCAGTTGTAACTCTTCTACGATCACTTTCGCGTCTCCTCCAACCATATTCCCCAGTTTCCCATAAACAATGTACAATTGCTTCGATGAACCGCAGAACATTACAGACCTAAACATTCTACATATCGTACGCTATATGTCCTTCCTTCGCGATTATTCTGACGGCAATATCAAAAGAAATGACCCATTTTGCTGTTAATAAAGTTAAGCAAATAAATGATAAAATTAAAAATAATGTGGAATTAAAAAAAAAAAAAATCATTAACATACGATATCTGTCCCAGACGAGAAACTCAGCAATTATATGTGGGGAGGTTATAACCACATATATACAACCAACAAGTGTGTGAGTGTAACAAAAGCATTAAGTTGAAGTGAACTCTCTATACGAACTTGATGAATTTGCTCTGACGATGGATGAAAATCCGAAACCGGTCAGGACAATTATAAATATGCATGCTACAACGGATAAAATACCAGATGTTATTCAGCATTGCGGACCCATCCACATATTCAAAAATATAAGTGTATTTTTAAGTGCCATTTTTTTTTTGTTGTTGTGGCTGTGTGTATATACTATCTTATAATTAATAATAATGACAATAATAGGCAAAGAAAGAAATAATTACTTGAAAAAGTCCATCTCCAATTACATATGATGATACATAATGTGATCCAATATTTATAATGAAATTATTCAATGTTGCTGTTTCATTTATTCTTAAAAGTTCAGCAAATTTAGCCGCACGTTCTGTTAGTTCGCCAATGATTGAATCATCTGTTAGATTTAAGCTGGCTTGGTGAATATACCAATCGATCATTACTAGTAAATAACTACGTCTCTGCGTTATATGAGACTCTGAGATACCTTCCAAAACATATAAATAAACAATAATAAAATTAATAATGATTAAGGAGATTAGATTAAAGAGATTACATCTCTTTTCTTACACTGGTCAGTTTTATTATTTATTAATTATTATTAATCTCACATCCATAAAATATTAGAGTCATACAAAAATATTGAAATAAAAATCTAGTTTCTAGCATCTATTTATTATTATATGGTATGCTAAGGTCCCAATTAAATATATATAGAAATTCCAAATTGGAAGAAAATTTTGTTAATTAGATTTGTAAATAATTACAAATAAAGAAAGTCATGTGAGTGTTTCACGCCATTTTTAATTTTAATTTATTCTAAAGTATAATGTTGTTATAAAAGTTTTTGTGCATGAAAACAATGAATGAAATTAATCCTATCTGTTGATTTTATTTATGTAATTTATACAAACAGTGTTTACTTTAACTAATCCCTTTATTCAGTTATGTATCCAAAAGTCTTTACCTATCATTTGCTATTAAAATCTGTTATCAAAGTGTACGAAGAAAAAATTACACCATTTATTTGTCACTGTGAAACAAACTGAATCTAATGAAACTAATTTGAAAGGGGTATGTATCTGCTCAGATAGTCAGGCTGCTTTGAAGGCAGGCACTGAGTTCTTGTGTCTTCACCTCTAACTTAGTGTTGGGAATTTTCCAAAACAATTCCAAAAAACTGGAAGAGTTATGCTCTTCAAAAGATATTATTCTGGTTTGAGTAGCAGGTCATATGGAAATCATAGGAAATGAGGAGGTAGATAGGTTTAACAAATGAGGCGATCTCCTTTCTCCTTTTTGTTGGACCCCGAGCCTGCTGTTGGTATGTCTTTGGATGCATACATCTCTCGAACTTCTTCCAGTCAGGATAGATGAGCTCAGCGGGCAGTGATCGGCAATTTAAGATGGCTCATTGTGGGGGGGGGGGGGGTCCGGTCAGAGCTGTTAATGAGATGTTGCGTGTTTTCACGGACCTCTCTCAAGCATCTGGTTGGATCCTTCATTGGGGCATTATAGTATAAGGAGGCACTTTATGTAGCTCATGCCAGACCCCATTAGTAGAGTTTGTGTGGACGAGGAAGAAACACCCATACATCTCATGACGGATTGTTTGGGTTGTGGGGGAATTAAGTTCAGGATCTTTGGTCAAAACAGGATTTGTGGAAGAGATAATACTATTTTCTTTAAGGTTATGATTCGATTTGTTCAGAGTACGGTGAACCTTATGAGGGTAAAACCCGGGTCTGTTTTCTTACAGGGCATGGATGTTTTGCCGCGTACCTGGGTAAAGTGGGAGACCCGTCGTGCATCTACGGAGATGCAGAGAGAGATGATGCGTTCCATACCTTCTGTAAATGTGACAGGTGAGTGCGAGAACGGCAGAGACTGGAAGCCAAAATCGGGAGGATCTCCCCGGAGTCAGTGGTGAGGGCCATGCTCGCCCGGGGGTACCGTTGGGACTGTGTGGTTACCTTTGTCCAGACGGGTCCTAAGGATGAAGATTGTAGACATGAATAGGCAAGGACGGGGCCCAGCCCGCGGTGGCGTTACGAGGCACCACCCCGAAGTAGTACCATAAGCAGTTCCTGAGTGGAAAAGTGCCTGTGAGAGAGGGTTTTTTTTTAGTGGGTGCAAGTCCCACATTTTGTGCGTAGGCATTTTCCCCCTCCATAAAAAAAAAACGATCTGTACTGTTGTTCCAGACCGGTAGTTGTTGTTCTTCTTTTGGGTAGCTACATGGGCCCACAGAAGCTTTGGATTGAGCAGAGTTTAACACCACCCGTCTTTTGAGTAATAATAATACCGAAATATAGCAGCACCTAGGTTTAAACGTTTGACAAATGGTGACACCAGCCTTCATGGTGAGCTGAGTTTAAAACGTCCTTCGGTTACTGATGATGAGGAATTGCCCAGAATATGTCAAGCAAGGCTTGTATGGGATTACTCGAGGTTTGTGTAGGAGCTTCAAACGCAACGGTGAGTGGCCATTTTCGAAAGTGCGGTATTTAAGACCAACATTAGATCTTCATGAATTGTCAGTGCGCCAAAAGCAAAGCAACTTGTCAATATGTGCAAAAATTGGTTTCAAAATCCCAAAGGTTGACCACTTATGAAAAAGAATAATTAATTAGAAGTGATGTGAAGTACCATAAGGCTATGTAGCCCAAGCAGAGGTTATTCCAAGATCAGTATGGTGGAACTTTGAACATTTAAAGCCTTGCACCAGACGGCAGAGCTGTTAACATTGAACTTTATTTTGAACAGATGGATGGAATTTATAAAGTCTTAAAAAACAAGGTATCCCTTTTTAATTAACCCAAAATAAAACTATTCTAAAACATAATAACACTGTTGCCCCTTCGTTTAGTGTTTGATACAGCTATAAAATCAGCAAAGTTTGAAGGAATAACCGTTTTATCTTCAACTTGCCAATATAACCGATGTTTGTACCATCTGATAATGATCTTTACCAATATATAGCTCATTTTCTCAAAGGATGGCACTTTGAAAAAATGTAGCATTGAGTTTTTTTCACAAAACCAAAAGATTAGTAAAATACATAAACAAAAAAAAATTGAAATACTTGCAAAAAGTTATGTTAAAGTGGTAGCTTAAATGATGGTTTTATATTTTAAATAAGATTTAAGTAAGCGTTTTTTTATTATTATTTACTTTAAAATACTTGGGCTTTAGCCCCTTCCCTGCATCTACACTGATACCCTTTCTTAACGCTTCTTCCGAGAAAGATTGTAAACGTTTAATCGACTTAGCGAGCCATGCTTGGCATTATCGTCGACTTAATCATTTGACCATCACAGTCTTATTGCCTTCAAGGCTAGCTTATATTTCTTTTAAATATATTAGGATATTATATTCTTTGTTTAATTTTTCATTCTTGCCATTTAATAAGCTATTTTTCAGTTTCCTTATTTTCTATTCTATCTATTTATGTATTTTTCTTTTCTTTTTTTTAGAGTATGTAAAATTTTCATTATATTAAAGTAAAGTAATGCTTATTTTTTTCAGGCGGGCTCAACATCCAACTACCAAATTAGGTGTCGTGGGCGGGGGCGGAAGCACCTACTTTACTGTTAATATTTTTCATATCAATATAAAATTTAGCAGTATTACGCGGGACTCGAACTGGCGTCCTCCCAATTACAAGTCCATGCTCATAACCACTACACCAACACCCACTAGTTCTACTGGTTACGCTGGACGTCCGAAATGCGTTTAACTCGGCCAGGGGGGTTGACATCTTAGACGCGCTCGAGGGGACCTTCCGGATCCCTAAGTACCTGCTGAGGGTGATTGAGGACTACCTTAGGAACCGGAGCGTCATCTACCAAACCGCGGATGGGCCAAGGGTGGCGACGGTCACGTCGGGGGCTGCCCAGGGCTCAATCTTGGGCCTGATCTATGGAATGTAGCATATGACGGTCTCTTGAGGCAGGAGATGCCGGAAGAGACCGTCCTAGTGGGGTACGCGGACGACGTGGCCGTGCTACAAGCGGCCCGAGACCTGCCAGAAGCACAGCGCAAGCTGAACAGTGTCATGCGTACTGTAAACAGGTGGATGACGGATCATGGGTTGTCACTGGCGGTGGCAAAAACAGAGGTCGTAGTCCTTACGACGCGGCGGATTCCCGCCTCGCTGCACCTCCGTGTTGGGGAGGAGGTAGTGGAGGCGAGAGGCTCTGTCAGGTACTTAGGGGTCGAGATAGATAGGAGGCTGGGCTTTGGAGAACACGTCAGGCGGGCGGCGGACAGGGCGGCGAGAACTGTCGCCTCCCTAGGCCGCCTGATGGCTAACGTGGGGGGGCCCGCGGGCAAGTACGCGTAGGGTGTTGATGGGAGTGGCGCACTCCATCCTCCTCTATGGCGCCGAAGTGTGGGCGGATGCCTTGGGGAGGGAGGCCCACAGAAGAAGGCTTGCCCGGGTACAGCGGTTGGGCGCGCTGCGGATTGCCTCGGCCTACCGGACTGTGTCGGAGCCAGCAGTATTGGTGATAGCCGGGGTAATCCCAATCGCGTTGCTGGCGCGGGAGAAAAAAAGGATATATGAGAGAAGGGTGGAGGGCGCCGGGAGAGCCGCTGCGCGGGAAGAAAGGCGACGCACCCTTAGGATGTGGCAGGCGCTATGGGAGGGGGACTCGAGGGGCCGTGGACGGCCCGACACATTGGAGATGTGGAGAGGTGGGTCGGGAGGCCGCATGGGGAGGTGGACTTTTATGTCACTCAGCTCCTCAGCGGCCACGGATGCTTCGGGTCCTACCTCCACAGGATGAGGATCTGGGAATCGGGTGATTGCCTCTACGGATGCGGG
>JAAEAF010006383.1:0-19743 GCA_011037195.1 Triatoma infestans | reverse complement strand
TTCCATGCCGTAGAATGTTTTTTTCTTTTTTTTTCTTTTGAAGAAAATGTATTTACTTTTATGTTTCAAATAAAACATTATTATTATTCTTTAAAATAGAAAACTGTTTTTATAAAGTAATTAAAAAAAAAAAAAAAAATTATAATAATACAATTTAATAAATATCTTTGTAAATAACAATATAAAAATAATAAAGATTTCATAGTAAAATATTAATTATGCAATATATATCCACAAATTTATTGTGATATTGAATAATTTTTTTTTTTGTTAAATAAATAAAACGGAATTTATTCCGTTTTTTTTTTTGTCAGTCCCATAAAAACCCATAAATAAAAAAAACAAAAAAAAAAAAGTAAAAATCAGATGATTCACTGCGTAGATGTATCTCAGAGCATGACTTTTTTTTTTTTTTAATTTTGTAATGAAAACAAAATCTATTAGAGTAGCTAATATGAATACTATAATAGTTTTTCATTTAAATAGTCCAACGTATAATCATTTTTACTTATCATTCAGTGATAATATATTATCTCTATTAATGATTATATCTGTTTACATAGTAAAAAAGATACATTAATTCAATGTAAATTATAATTACAATTTTGGTTTTTTTTTTTATTCTTTCTCATAGGACACAAAAAAAAATTACGGTGTGAAACACACACACGACTTTCTCTTCTGTTTCTCATAGTTTTGTAATTGTGCAGTAAAAAAAGAATGTGAGGCGGGTGTTGGTGAGTGGTGATGAGCAGGACTTGAAGTGGAGGAACCCAGTTCGAGTCCAGCGTATATCTGCTAAATTTTATATTTGTTTAAAAAAATGTTAATAGTAAAGTGGGTGCTACCGCCCTCGTCCACGACATTAATTTGGTAGTTGGACGTTAAGCCCGCCTGAAAAATAGGCATTACTTTACTTTGAAACACTGAATTGTCATTAAGTAATTATTTTACATCAGGATGATGCTTTGTATTAAATATGAACAGGGAAGCCTTTAAAGCCTCAGCTCCTTACAAGTATCCAAAAATCAATTTGACCAAGTGATATTCAAATAAAAAATTGATAATATAATTATAGTAGCAATAAAGTAAAAGTCTGTTGATAATTTTTTTTCTGCGTCAAATCATAGGTGTTTAAGATAACCTTTTCAACATAGAGATTACAAACATAGAAAATTTACATAAATAAATAATGGTCCGTATAAAACTAATAGGATATCTTGTACTTGAGAAATTAATGATTGTATAATATAATATCTGATTCAATGACTTCTCAGTGAGTTTTCAAGATTCTCATCAAAATTATTTCAGTTCTTCTAATCACACTTTTTTTTTAGATGCTTTCAAAAAAAGCGATGACATAAATTAGGTGTAAGATATTGCTATTGATAAATACTTTACCTAGGAATATTGGATTTATGAACACTTCAATAAAGAGAGAAAGTATGATTAAATTACTCTATCTAAACTTGAAGATCAAATTGTAGATGTACACATAAATTATTTGAATTTTTTTTGGAATGAATGAAATCTAGACAAGATTAAATTGAAGTAGGTTTCAAACCACAAATTTTGAAACTGATCTGTCAGGAGCATAAGCATGGCAACATGGGAGATTTTGTGGCTTTAGAAGGGTGTTTATAGGGGACCACTGTCTTTCAGACAGAGATTATTGGTATCAATTGAATACTGCTGCCTGGTAGGGAAGTGGCAGGGGAAATTAAAGAGGGTGCAATATTCTCCGATAGTGTTAGGCCTGAACCAAGGTGTTGGAATACGAAATTCGTGGGCGAATGCAGAAGAAGGCTTAATACCCTAGCTCGGAGGGACAAAGTACAGCTCTTCTGGCTTCCTGGACACGTGGGAATAAAAGGCAATGAGAAAGCGGACGGTTGGCTAGGTAGGGATCCTCTATACCTTTTCATGGTCCTGAGCCAGCCGTTGCCGTCACTAAGCAGTTTTGCGCGATAGATTGATTAAACTTTGGGTTACCAATATCAATTTTCCTAGTTAAATGTTACAAATAAATATGATAAGAACCTAGGAAGTGAAGTTTTTTAAAAAAAAAAAGCAATCGCTCCAGCCATTTTCAAGAAAGTCCAGAATTCAGTAAAGTTTACAATAACAGAAAAAACAGTCTTCTGATGTGAGGAAATTCACTACAGCCAGCGCTTTGGCAGTACCTCAACATGCCTTACTCCCTCTTTGACAGGAAGGAACCTTTAAGCATCAAGCACCAAGCTGAGCCACTATCACAAAGAGCTACAAAATAACATTTTAAAAGCTCACCAATTTCAGAGCTACAGATAATCAAACAAAAATCAACATTCTAAGAATCTAACAAGCAATCAAGGAGTTAGGAAACAGTCTAAAAGCGGCATTTAATAGCATAATACAAATAATGATACAAATAACTATCAGGTTGGTCTATAACATAATCTTTAAATAGTTGTAAAAAGTAACAATTTACAAAAAGTAATCAACTATTATCACTCAATTTTCTGTCAAAAAGCTGTTAGGCTACCATAGGCTAGAGAGTTCTCGTTGCCCTTGATTACACCTTGACCACTCTAGACTATTACACATCACTCTATCCCATTACATTAACCACAACACATCTTAAAAAACTATTACATTACCAAAACTTCATCATTTCAACAATATAAAATAAATTTAATATTTTTTTCCAATTATTTTGGTAATAATTCAAGCTTAAATATTTACACCGTATCTCCCCTAGATTCAGTTTCCTTAATTAATCATTTAATTAAAAAATTAATTTGATATTTAAACTTAATGTTTACCTAATTTTCTAGCAGATAATTTAGAAGTCCAACTACTGGTGAATGCTCGCCAACTATCATCCATGCCTTCAATATAAATACCTCGGAAGAATGCTGAATAAAGTGCTGCTAAATCGTCGCACAATTCAACCTTTAAACTGATTTTTGTCTTGTTATTTGAACTGTAAGTATAGTAATGATTTATTTGTAGTTATTTTTTTGCTAGTAAAAGAAATTTATTATATTTTCAAATGTGATTAAAAAAAAAAACTTTACATAAAAAAAAGAAAAAAAATGACGTTAACTTTCAGTGAGTCACAAGTTTCATTTACTCATCCAGACTGGGATAACGGTTTAGGAAATAGAGGAAAATGATTGATTTAACAAAGAAGAAGTGGTTGTTAATGAAATACAGCATTTTTTTTTTGATAAATTCAATTTTTAAATGGAGCCAATGGACTCAATAGTTAGCAACCGCATCAAGGCGCCATCACTGGGATTCCAAGCGTATATCAACTACGCATTACGATCTTTGTCACGCCTACTACAAATTATGGCGAATGGGTCTTAACTTTGACAGCTAGTCTTCTTACCTAGTAGAAGCGATCTCTAGCGGCAAGAGAAATTGAACAAAAGAGAGCCTTGAACAATCAGTCTCCTGTGATAAACTTTAAAGAATATCAACTTCAACCTTAAAAGATTCATCACGCTAGCCCATACTACTAGTCCACCACCATTAGAATAAGCAAGAGTTGTAAATTAGTCTACATCATTTTTCAAACAAATTCAAAATAGCCAACTCTTACCATTTTTTTTACATTCATCACGCTAACCAACATCATTCACTCTTCATACAGTTTATTCTTACTCAGTAAAAACCGTTGAAATCTAAAAATTGTGAGTTTAGTGGCAGTTTGTGTGCTTTCATTTCACCAATTCCCCATCACGAATGTGATGTGATAGCGATAGCAAGAGAAAAAAAAAAAGAAGAGATAATTTTTAAATGAATCTAAAAATTACAACTAGTGGTTGGAAATTGGAAAAGGATCCAGCCAGCCGCTACCTGCAGATCATGAACTGCGGCAAACCCTTTTTTGTATTTCTTTCAAAAGGGTCAATATACAATCAAGTGATAACACCTTACTGGCCTACCTGGCCCACCATCTGTTAACAAAGCGTCGCCATCCCGGCCAAATCAGCCCTTGTTAACTACTGACCTCCCCTAGTGTCAATATACCACAAGAGATGTCTTAGTGTTACACGTACTTACACATCAGCGTCGATGTGTGAGTGATGCAAATATAACACGTCGCCCCACTGGAGGAGGGATTCAGTTCGACTCAGGCATCAAACGTCTACATCAGTTTTCAGATCAGAAGCACCATCTCACATCGCGAGCGCGTCCCTATTTAAGGTTTTAACACTTTACTAACTTCTTTAATATTTTATATTCATTTTATAATTCTTATAGTTATTTACAATTGTGCATCTTAGTTTTTCTATTTTATATCTCTTTAAATTATTTGTTAAAATATAGTATATTTTTATAAATCAGTAGTACGCATTTCGAATACCAACTCTCTAGAATCTCTTTATCCTCTAATTAACAATCTCTTACTCTTACTCATCACTTCAACTTCCGGTATCAATAAAATGATACCAATACACGAACTACCACCCCAAAAACGTCACTACAAATAATCGCAGCCCGTAATCATTAAGAATCTTTTTTTATTGCGATCGAATATCGAATTTGCGAAATTGTCTTTTCACCAGAAATGAGTTATGAGGATGCTAAGTTTTCAGCGGATGGTCTCTCACTATATGTTTAACACATATAACACATGTTTGTGTGTTTGTGTGTTTGTGTGAACAAAATAACTCATAAACGAAAAGTCGCGGGAACTCAAATTTGGTATTTATTCCGTTTAGATTATTACCACATCTGACACGAAGATTTCGGGTAAAATCCATCAAAATCTGAAGTGCAACTTCACGGAAGTTTTTACCTACAGTTTTTTATGATTTTCTCGGAAACGGGTACAAAAAATTTCTTTAAAAACTTCATATACTAACTACATATATTACCTATCACTTTTATTTGAAACATTTTTCCCGCGGAAAAATGTATTTTTAGGGGAATTTTGAATTGGCACTTCCTATTTAATTCTAATAATGAAATATAGAAGCAGAATTAGCACAATGTTAGCACGCTTGATTGGGATGTAGAAGTTTCTTTATTCGAGTTCAAACTGGGCGCTGCCCTTAGATTTTCTTATCCCAGAAAACTTTACTGCCCCCGGTGGTAGACCAGTATTGTCCGTAATGAGATTTCTCTACACAGTTCACTATGAGGAGTTCGGCAATGTTCTGAGAAAGCTTCAAGCACCACAATAATTCAAAAAGCAAAATATGTAATCAGAGGGAAAAAAATCAGGTGAGAATGCTTTGCTGCAATTTTTTCAATGTTACAAATCTCCATGATGCTGTAGATTAGATTAACAAAGTTATGGTATGTGCCTCATTCTACAGCGATCTACACTAGGAGGTCTATAGTGGATCCTCAGTGGTTATAACCCGTTTTCCACCTTCGCCCTTTTAAGTAGGGCTAGGCAAAGCTGAAAACTGTTCCGTCATGAAGCTCGTGGACTGCTTACTCTCAACTGAAGAAACCTTATCCCCAACAGGCCGGCGCACTCACAAGGTCTCATGTGCACCAGGGTTTTTTCCTCAGCCTTACAGAATCGGCATATCGCGTCCACTGTAAGTAGCAGCTGGTGTATGTGCCTATAATACCTAATTAGTAGTTGTGGTGGTTGGTTCCGCAGAGCTGGAAAGCATCAGAGACATTTTCCGTGGTAGCCTGCTTCATTTTGTGGTCATCGACCGGGTTTCGGGCGTTCGCCCATCTTCAGGATGCGTTTTTCAGACAGTGTGAACAGCACAGACTTGCACAGAGCAAACTTAGTTTTCACACAGAGTTTTCTGTACAAGTCTGTGTTGTCACACTGTCTGAAAAACGCATCCTGAAGATGGGCGAACGCCCGAAACCGGTCGATGACCACAAAATGAAGCAGGCTACCACGGAAAATGTCTCTGATACCTAATTAGTATCCCACTATTAACTTTATAACCTTTCGACTATGATTCAAAACATCCTTGGTAAATTTAAGTAAATATTTATTGATAAAAAGTTTTGCCTGTCTCTGTCTTGGTGTCCTTCCCAACATTGCAGACGTTGGTCTTCCATCCAAACTTTGATGGAAATTTGAATCAGGCTTTTGGACAAACCGCAAAAGGTTTTAGATTTAAATTTTTCCGCTTCGGGTTGGGCTATAATCCGCTATAGGCTTATTGTGCCATCCCCGAATTTTGTTGTAGTTGAACTGTCCCCTCCTAAGGAATTTAAGGGCTTTCACCACTAGATCTTTTTTTTTTGCATGACTATCTCATCAGGTCGCAATTTACCAAAGATTTCGTATGGCAATTTGGTTATTGATACGCAATCAAAAAGAGGTGGGGGAGGGGGACGTTTCCTCCTCCTCCACCTGACACAGTCTTCACAAGGGTTCCTTTGAGCCCACCAACGCCAGCACGTTTTCTCACTTTTTTTTGCTCTCCAGAAAACCAGCATGTCAATAGCACCCAAGCGAGTACTAGCTTATTCCGTGCATCCATTTTGGTTAGAGCGGTTAGGCATTATCACACCAGTCCTGAAATTATTTGGTGCAATTTTCCCAAGTTCAAAAAAAAATAAAAAAAAACGCATTCGCACCACTCGTGATAAAGGCAAACGAGTTAGTATTGAGTTTAGGTGGTGATTACTGAACCATTTCATGGATGAAAATAAAGAAAAAACTTGATTTCATTGTAATATTTGTACTACTGAAAGTTTCCTTGCCATTTGGCTTTCTTTTTTTTTTATAGTGAAAATGCCCACCTAATTAAAGTTGAATCATAGTTAAACGCATAATTAAGTGTATCTCTAAATAGCCACGATTGACCAGTATCATTTCTTGGAGTAGTTCTCAATCTCATTGATAAATCACCAAAAAATTTAAATACATCCACGCTGGCTCCAAGATATGTATTTTTCTCTTGAACACTAGCACTGCATAACCAAATCAATACTGGCAATAAGAATAAAAAATATCTCATTGCAGTATTATGTGCTCACCTGTAAAGAAAAGAATAAAATAAAATAAATTATTTATTTATCAATTCATAATTTTTATTGTCTGAGATATTTAATTTATAACAGATTATAATATATATAGGATAATTCAGATAAGTAAAATCATTTTTCTAACTCGTTGAGTCGTTGAGATAAAATAATGATTTCAAAATGTTTAACCTATTTCACGCTCAGCTGATTGTAACATCAGAAATAACCTTTTAATACATGATTTATTTAAATAAAATTCAACTTTAGATTTTTTTTTACTTTCTTTTAACTTTTTCTTGACACTTTTTTCTGGGAAAATTCATTTATGGAAGGTTCTGAGAGTAGGGTACTTGTTAGGCTTCTCCTCTTAAGTGCCATTTTCATTATTAATATTATATTATATTGTGAAGAAGCAAAAACAAAAATGGATTTATTTTAATAAATGTCTGTGTTGAAATGCACATGGTTAGTTTTTTTTTTTTTTTAATAATTTAATTAATACAATAAAATGATAAATTTTCTTTACACTAATAAAGTTTTATGTATTTGTTTGTGACATGTGAAACAGAAGTTCTGTATCATAAGAGAGAAGTGATGAATGATTATTATAAGGCCCAGTAGAGCGCTCTATTAAACACTGAACCAACTACAAGTGAATGAAATTTAAAATTAATGTCTCACAAATGATTGAAAAAAAATGTTTCAAATAAAAATTATACGTTTTTATCTCTAAAGTTATCATATCAAGTTTAATGAAAATCGTTATAGGTTTTTTTTGAGAAAATTTCCAAAAAAAAAAAAAAACGATGCTGTGTCCGTCGTCAGTCACAAACAACACCGACACTTTACTTTGCCCCTCTTCACGTGGGAATCGAACCCTGAATTCTCGCACGAGAGGCGAGTGCGCTAGCCACTAGACCAACGCGTGAGGAGTTTATCGTTGAATATACTGATATTATTTCGTAACTATTTAAAATTATGATTGATATTTTTTACGACCTCTGTATTTGATATTGTAAAATCAAAGTTTTGGTTTGGTCAGACAAAAAAAAAAAGAAAGTCGTTTCGACAAATTTATTTAGTTTCTTCAAGATAAAAATTGTTTCTTCTTAAATTTCAAAAAAAAATATCAATAGTTTTATTTGTGATATATGCATGTATTTTCTAAGTTTGTTGATGGTATATCACAAATTAAATAGTTTTTTTTTAGGAAATTCAAGAAGAATCAGTTTTGACTCTGTGGAAGGCAAAATAAATTTAGCTGAAATGTCAATGAAAACTTGAAAAATTTGTTTTTTTTTCTGACCGAAACTTCAACATCCATTTTACAAGTTTAAAATAATGACAAAAAAATTGAGTTTTGCTTCGAACATCTTATGCTAATGGTGCAGAGAAAAGTAATACAACAACAATATTACAGAAAACTACACCAATTCTTATATTTATTTATTAACTTTTAGTTTTTTTTTTAAAAATCACTCAACATTCCGGGTTTCCGGAGTGTTCCATTACCTTTCAAAGTGTAACGACTGTGAAAGAGGCTCATTGCAATATAGGCGAAACTTCGGTTTCTAGCAAATGACAGACGCGTCTCAACCCGGAAACTCAACTTTTTTTTACACCTAGTAAGAGGATGTATTGTAATCGTGTCAAAGCTTCGATATCGAATTTTCACCAAAAATACATGTTTTAAGATCCCCTGAATCCCCCCAGAAAAAATCTGGTATGAAACACTCACACAAATTTCTCTTACTCCAGTTTTCAAAATTATAATTGACAAATTTTATAGTTTGTGTACCCACCTTAATGAAATTCGTCGAAAATTGAAAAAAACTGATCAGTAAAAGCGCACTTCCGGTTTACTAATTTTGTTGAAACTCGGAATTTTGGCCATCTATTTATTTCTAATTAATTTTGTTTGTATGATAGAATTGTATATTCAACTATGATAGCACTTTAGAGAAAACATAACCCCTCCCCACCCCCAAAAAGTACCCTTAAATGAATTTTCCCAAGAAAAGTTTCAAATAAAAGTTATAGCTCATTGAATGTGCAGTTAATAAACCATGTTTGAAGCAAATCGTCGTAACTATTTTTGAGAAAATCGCGAAAAAGTGAAAAAACTATTTAGTAAAGTTGTAAAGTAAACGCACATCCGGTCATTCGATTTTTTTCAAACTCAGAATTTCAACAACATATTTAATTCTTATTAACATTATTAAGAAGGCAGAATTGTCTAATAAACTGAAATAACACTTTAGATGAAAACCTAACCCCACCCCTCCCCCGGAAGTGCCCTTAAATGAATTTTCCCGGAGAAATGTTTCAAATAAAAGTTGTAGCTCTTTGTATTTGTAGTTGATATACCAAGTTTAAAGAAAATCGTCGGAGCCATTTTTGAGAAAATCGCAACAAACGTAAAAAAAACAACTAGTAAAGTGGTACTTCCGGTTGAGGAATTTTGACAGATAACGTACTGTCAGATCCCATGGTGATACCGAAACGGAATATCAAGTTTCAACTTTCTATGGTTTTTCATTTTTGAGCTATGCTGTTCACATACATATACACACACACACACATTTGCTAAAAACCACTTTTTTGGACTCAGGGGACCTCAAAACGGATATTTCCGGTGAAAACTCGATATTGAAAATTTGACACGATTACAATACTTCCTCTTAAGCTAGGAGTAAGAGAAAGTAAAAATTGGTTTCTAGAAATTGGTCTTTGTATATATGTGAACAGCATAGCTCAAAAACGAAAAATGTTAGTAAGATGAAACTTGATATTCCGTTTTGGTATCACCATAGGGATTTGACAGTACGTTATCTGTCAAAATTCCTCAACCGGAAGTACCACTTTACTAGTTGTTTTTTTTACGTTTTTGCGATTTTCTCAAAAATGGCTCCAACAATTTTTTTTTTTGAAACTTGGGAGATCGATTACACATATAAAAAGCTATAACTTTTATTTTAAACATTTCTCCAGGTAAACTCATTTAAGTGGGGCTTTTTTGGGGTAGGAATAGGGTTATGTTTCCCTCTAAAATGCTATCTTAGTTGATTATACAATTCTACCATCTAAACAAAAATTAATTAGAAATAAATTGATTACGAAAATTCTGAGTTCCAAGAAAATTAATAAACCGGAAGTGCGTTTTCTACTGAATAGTTTTTTGAGGATTCGCGATTTTTTTCTATTAATACACTGACGAATTTCATTAAATTTGGTATACTCAACTATAAAATTTGTAAATTACAATTTTGAAAACTGGAGATAGTTGTGTGAGTGTGTTTCTAACCAGACTTTTTTTTTTTTTTTAATAAATGTTTGCTTTCTTCAATTTTATATAAATTGGAGAATATAAACTTAATATAATGAATGACAACGAGATGTTTATTCGGCAGAGGCCAGACGGGTTTTTTTGAAGGAAAAAGAATTCTTCGTGACTCTACGTTTCGGGTATCATTGGGAGCAAAGTAACGTAGAGCAATAAAGAATATTTTTATACTTGAAAAACATTTCTAGCCTTGCCATAAAATCATCTCGTTATAATTTAAACGCCTGACGATTTTGAAAATCATTTTAATAAATTGAATTTTTTTTTTTTTGGAAACCATGCACTCTCTAACTCCTAAAACTTCATTAAATGAAATCCATCGATGTCTTTATAGATAAAATTGTAGAAAACTAAAATACCTTCTGTAAAAAAACACTTCCGACCCACCGGAAGTAACGAGATAAATTACTGTAGCTGAGAAACGATTTGTTTAAACAATCCAATAGTTTTAGTGCGTCAAGTTGGCATCCTTGTACTTAGTTTCTCATCAGCTGTTCGAGAGTGTTAATACATAACCTCAAATGTATTCAGTTAACAATGGCGTGTACGCTCAAGCATTGCATCACGGAAAAACAAAGCTCAGTGATTAGATTTTTAGTTGCACAGGGTATCAAAAGTAGTGAAATCCATGAAAGAATGTTTAATGTGTACGGGAATAATTGTTTGAACCGTTCGAACGTTTATAAATGGGTAGAACAGATTAAAAGTGGCCGTCTAAGTGTCTGTGACGAGCAACAAAGTGGGCGACCGATTGAAGTTGCAAATTCCTCCCTCGAATCTCGCATTAACAACTTGTTAACAACGAATTAACGAAATTCAGGACAACAGGTGTATTACTGACGAACTGATAGCTGAAGCACGTAAGTGTTGGAACTGTCCATAACATTATTCAGAATAAGCTGAAGTACAAGAAAACATGTGCGAGATGGGTTCCATGGCAACTTACGGATGCCCACAAAGAAACCAAGAAAAAGTGGTGTGGAAGATCCTTCCTCATTCCCTCTATAGCCCCGACCTCGCCCCATCCGATTTCCATTTTTTTGGACCCCTTAAATAGGCTTTACATGGGAAACATTTTCATTCCAATGAAGAAGTTAAAAATCTGGTGCAAAAGTGGCTTCGAGATCAACCCAAAGAATTTTATGCCAGAGGCATACACAAATTAGAAGAATGATGGGACAAGTGTATAAATGTTGCTGGGGGACTATGTTGTAAAGTAGCCAATATTTTTGTATTGATTAAATAAAACGTTTTTGAGCTGCGATTTTGTCTCGTTACTCATTGAATGACCCTCGTAAATTGTAGTAGCACTTTAAAAGAAAAACATAGCACCATATTCCCCCAAAAGCCGTCTTAAATGAATTTTCCAGAGAAATGTTGCAAATAAAAGTTTTAGCTAATTTGTATGTCTAGAAAATCGTTGGAGCCATTATCGTGATCCATTTAGTAAAGTGGTACTTCCGGTTGAGGAATTTCGACAAGTAAGTTGCTGATGGATCCCATGGTGATACCCAAGTGGAATGCAACTATGAACGTTCTGCGATTTTTTTTTGTTTTGTTTTCGGTACACACAGAGACCATGTTCTAAAAACCACCTTCTTGAACTCAAGGGATCTCAAAACGTGTAATTCTGGTAAAACTCGATTTCGAAAATTTAACACAATTAGAATACTTCCTCTAACCACAGTTATAGGAAGTAAAACCGCATCCACATTTCTTTTCTTTTTATTCAATTATTATGTAGAAAGAATAAGCCTGCTGAAATTACAGTTTTATCCATCAGTTTAATATATTCAGTGCAATTAAAAAAATCCGTTATATTTTATCGGTTATAAATATTTATATAGGCAAATATCTGGTTATACAGAGCAATATTTCGATATTTACGGCAGCAATGTTGTTCAGCCATCAGGACCGGATGTACCGGCGGTGCATTCCATAGAACTTACGGGCCGGCAACTTTTGGTGGCGGCCAAAATGAATATAAAAAAAAATGAGAATTTCATAAGCAATAATTAACAGTACAGTAATGTAATTATCCAAACCTTCTCTTTATGTAACAGTCAGTAACGGCCAGCATTACGGTAATCTACAGAAATTTTATTTCACTATTTATTTTACTCACTAGTAGTGAATGTTACATTAGTAAGTTGTTTTTTTTATTGGAAAGGCTTGCTGTTGTTTCTATTAAAAATGAAATGGTCAGTAATTAGACTAAGCATCACTAATTTCTGATTTTGGAAATATGAAAGCTAGTAAAGTGAATTTTTAATCGGTATAATACTAAAACCAATATTAAGTTATAATTACATTAATTTGAAAATAGACCTAAAACTGTATCGTGTACACTCTGTAGTTAATTGGAACTCGAACAGTTCACCGTTGTACAAGTGAATATCATTCTATACATGAAAATAATAACTCGTAACTACATTTTATTTAATTGTCAAATAATGAAGTCGATAGTTTATTTCATGAATATACAGTATATTAATCACTTTAACTATGAATTAGGATTAATGGTACCATATATTTAAAATAAATGGCAATGAAAGTAATGTCAACAACTTCAACGGCCACACATTTACAGAATCTAATTGGATTAAAATTGTTGTCCATCTAAAGGTATCTTTAACCTAAGTTATGATATAATTCAATAATCTTAAATTTAATTAAATACTTTTCTTTGAATTCTATTTCTTATCATTCCTCTCCCTGCTTCTACTAAAATATTACCCCATACATTTCTAGGAATGTTTTGTATATTGTTACGACCATCACGAAGTACTCTACAAAGTTAAACTATAGTTATTAAGAAATTCAAACAGAAAAATGTTTACTCTGAAGAAGGCAATAAATTTGACGAAACTTTTTTTTTTTTTTTGACCAATCTCAATATCCTATTTACAGTTTCTAGGAATATTGGATTGAATAGTTAAATTTTATTCAATTATGTTTTATGATTTATGAACAATTACTCTCTCATAGTTGGAGCAAATCATTTCAAATAATAAAAATAACACGAAACATTGTAATTCCGTTTGTCCATCCATCAACCGCTCAAACGATTTTTTTTTTTTAAACTTCGCATACCATTTACATACATAAATGCCTATCACTTATATTTGAAACATTTTTTACTTTCTCTTACTCCTAACAAGAGGAAGTATTGTAATCGTGCCAAATTTTCGATATCGTGTTTCCCACTGGAAATATCCCGTTTTGAGTTCGCCTTAGTCCAAAAAAGTGGTTCATAGCTCGAAAACGAAAAACTGTAGAAAGTTGAAACTTGATATTCCGTTTAGATATCACCTAAACAGTACGTTATCTGTCAAAATTCCTCAACCGGAAGTACCACTTTACTTTTTTCTTTTTTTTTTTTTTTTCTTTTTGCGATTTTCTCAAAAATGGCTCCGACGATTTTTCTTTCAAACTTGGCATATCAAGTACACATAAAAGAGCTACAACTTTTATTAGAAACATTTCTCTGGGAAAATTCATTTAAGGGCAGTTTTGTAGGAAGGGTGGGGTTAGATTTTCCTCGTAAAGTGCTATTTCAGTTTACTATACAATTCTGTCAACTAAATAATAATAATTAGAATCACTAAAGGAGATCTCGAGGAGCGGTCAATAAAATTTACACTTTTTTTACATTTTTTCCAACGTTTCGACAAATTTATTGTCTTCTTCAGGGATAAAATTAGAAAAAAACGTTAATCAGTGTTACATAAAATTTCGATTAAACAAACTCAACACAGAATATGTACTAAAAAAACCTTGATGTGGGCAGAAAGAGTTGCTTTGCTATATGAGCTACAACATATCAGTTTTTGATGATATAGTCATTATCAAAAATTATCATCATTTTTGAAGATGTAGCTCATATAGTAAAGCAACTCTTTCTGCCACGTCATGTTTTTGTTTAGTACATATTCTGTGTTTTGTTTGTTTAATGGAAATTTTTATGTAACACTGATTAACATTTTTTTTTTTAATTTTATCCCTGAAGAAGACAATAAATTTGGTCGAACGTTGGAAAAAATTTAAACGGATGACTAAAAATTTAATAGTGATGATGAAGTTAGGGGAAACGATGTATTACTATTTATGTCAGTGTCTCCATTTCGCTGGTACTAGGTTTGAGTATTTGGGAGGGCCTTAAGCCTGGGAGCGTTGGAGCTAAAGGATATTTAGGATATTGTAGATAGAACGGAAACTACCGGTGGGGGGGGGGAATTAATTAGAGGGGTTGAATTGGGGGGATGTACATTGTGGTAGGGGATTATCGCGACCTGAAAGGGCTGTTGTGCCCCCCAGAGCCTTCTCAGTGCAATGCCGTAGTTCTGTAGCTACAAACAACTCTGCTCATCATCTTACAGTGAGTTATAGGGGCTCCTAGGAAGAGAAAATCTATGGGCAGCATGCTGGATTCGAACCCGGGATCTCCGCGTTCCTAGCAGTCCAGCGTGCTACCACTGAGCTAATCCCTTCCTTCTCGCTTAGCTTTCGTCAATTAACTTGGGGAGGCCCTAGTTTGTGTACTGTGGTTGTTATTGTCTAGGTTAGAGTATATCTAGTTTAAGTGTATTCTATAATATTCTGGAGACGTGCATGATGGCGTACTGAGCTGTGATAACCCGTGGAATCGTTACTTCCCAAGTAACTACATCCACCTCTTGCGAGCTTCAGTATGTTATATGATTCTATCGTCTGCACATCCGAATTTAATGAATATATTGGTTCACCAAAAGTACGACTTAATTATATTTCGGTGGCATATATTATGTACATTTTCAGATATATTTGAAATTTTTAACTGGGTAATTAGCTGCGTATATAATTTTTTTTTAAAAACGTCTATGGAAAAGGGACAAGCCTTACGCTATCCAAAGCCGCTTTGGGCCCATATAGTTAAGTTATATATAGCCAAAGCTTTCTCAGTGCATTGCCAGTCTCCGGGCAGTTTTCTCTTATTACAGACAACACTAACCTTCACCGGACAGTGAGCTGAGAAAATCTACAAGCAATACTGCTGGACTCAAACCCAGGGACCTCCTCCGCGTTACTTGTCCAGCGCCTTACCACTGAGCTAATCTCCGTCCTTCTTACTCAGTACTCACTTCATAACATAATCAGTTCATAATCTGATGAGACAAAAATAATATAATAGACACTTTAAACTTTCTAGTTGTAAGAATACAAAAAAAAAAAAAATAACAAGCATTAATAACAAAATGGGATTAAAGCTACATACGAGAATTAAAATGTTTTAAGTGGTACCGGAGTTGGAAATGTATGCAGATATTTTGGTTTAAGTTTTAACAAAACGGGGGGGGGGGGACCTGCCATTAAGAATTTGGACAAAATTCATCAATTGGAAGACATAACATCACTGCATTTTTCGTTTTTTTTTCTTCTGCGATTTCACGAATACATCTCCAACGATTTTCTTTTAACTTCGTATACTATGTACACAAATAATTACCTATCACTTTTATTTGCAATATTTTCGCCATTCTGAGAGAACAATAGCTTTATGTTTTCCTTTTAAAATACCACTTCAGTGCAATGTATATAGCTACTTATAAAATATTTAATATATATTAGAAGTATTTGCTTAAATTCCCAAATTTAAATAAAACCTGTACAATGATTTTCTTTAATCTTTTTAATGCTCTCTGTATAGATAAAACTCTATAACATTTATCTATGTTAAATTTCAAATGCTATTTGGGTTCTTTCAATGCCCATTAACGCTGTCTTCTTTAATTTAATTAGACCCTGGTTTGTGTACTGTGTCTTTGTCGTTGTCTATAAAGTATAGAATGTATGTAGTTTAAGTGTATTGTTTACTGTTCTGACGAAATGCATGGAGTAACTGAGCTGGTAACCCGTGTTGTCGCTACTGCCCAAGTAACAGCATGCAACAGATACCACTTCGGGCAGAATGGGGGGGGGGGGCATAAAAGCACATAATAGGCTTAGGTCCCACACCATAAGCACCCATGACTTAATAATAATAAAATGTAATGGCAGCATAGCTGGATTCGAACCCAGGATCTCCGCATGTGGTTCCTGTACGCTAACCATTTAGCTATTCCAATCCCCAATTAATTTATTTATATACGAGGTATTATCCAGTTTATAAATTTCACATATGGTAAAAAAAAATGTTGGACTCCCCCCTCCACGGGTAAATAATTTTCAACAAACTCAAAAATTTTGATTAAAAACAATTCAAATCTTATTAGTATTATATAGACGATAAGAATCGTATAAATATGTTAAAAAAAAAAAATTATTGCAGCTATTTTTGAAAAAAAAAAAAAAAAAAATGGTCGCAAAAAACTGAAAAAACCCCATGCGATAAATTGATACTTCTGATTAAACGATTTTTAATTAAAAAACCCTATAGTTGTGTCCCATGGTAAACGAAAATTATCAAGTATTACATAAACAGAAAGGTAGAACAAATTAAAACAAAAAAAATTAAATATTGTTCCGTATTCAGAAAATTTCAAAACTCAATTTCAACTTCAAAAACAGCAATAAATTCTGGTGTTATTAAGAATGAAATTATGGAGAAAATATGTTATATTATTCGGTTTTATTGAAAAATGAATTACCCTCTATTATCCTCTATAAATAAATTTAAAAAAAAAAATCTCTAATGAATTTAAAAATAAAAAAAACTTACATAAGAAAAGGTGGCCGTGCCTATTATCTTGATCTTGCGATACGAATACATTATTCGCGTACTAGTTATAACACGTTCTTTCATAACATTGAATTTATTTATAATAGTATTTAGCGGGAGTCTTTGTGAAAAGCATGTTAAAAATATAGTGGGGCAGTAATAAAAATTATATATATATATATAAAACCGCACACAAAACTCAATTTGGACTTTGCACTGCCGAGGTCGGTTTATCGGGCTCGACCCCTTTGATGCCTTATACATAGTTAAATATATTACTCTTACCAATTAGGGAACTGTCATTCCATTGATAAAATAGGCTATCTTTTAATGAAACGAGAATGTGTGTATGGCACGCACTGAATTTGTGAATACTGGAAATTAAGGAGTGATCTATAGGGGATTCTATAAATATATTTCGTGTGTGTGTGTGCGTGTGTTTTGTAATGTCATTAATCAATCTTTATTAATGAGGGCTGGGGGGGAGGAAAAAAACATTTTTGGCATTAATGGCTACTATTGACATCAATAAGCCTACAACTGCCTTATATTTATTAGGAGCCGATTCGTTTACAACATTATCCATGGCTCAAATAAGAGTCTGTCAACGTATCAATGCTTTGCCTTTAAGACTTTTAATTTATTCTATATACTTCCTAACGGTGCGACAATTCTCAGAGTAGGACCAGGACCTCCTCAATTGCCATCTTCGGCCTTCATGTGCCATCAGCCCTACGCAGATCTTCCTCTACATCGTTCAACCACTGAAGCATTGAAGGCACCCTCGTATCCTCAACCCTTCTCGGGAGCCTATTGTGAAGTATTCTCTCCACATGATCCAACGATCTTCTTCCTTTTTTTCTATATCCGGCTCACCAAATAACTGCATTAGTTCCATATTTTTTCACGTTTTCCACACTTCATTTACAAATCTTTGCTCATCATCCAGGCTTCGCTAGCTTAAGTGCTTATTGGCTTAATAATAGTTTTGTAGGCTAAAATTTTTCGCCTTGCATGATAAGTCCTTGAACCCTAAACAGGCATCTATTCCCGGCCGTCGTTATTCTTGCATTTATTTCCGCGATTATATCGTTATTATTCGTTTATTAAGGACCTTAATATTTAAAAATCATGTGAGAGAATTTTCCGTGTTAGCCTGCTTCATTTTGTGGTCATCGACCAGTTTCAGGCGTTCGCCCATCTTCAGGATGCGTTTGTCAGACAGTGTGATAACACAGACTTGCACAGAGCAAATTCAGTTTACACACTGACTGGTCTTTTTAATTGTCTACTTAAAAATCTTTGCACACTGGGAAGCTACATTCTCCAAACTGGTTTTCACTCGTCACCATGCTTCTATGTATTCTCGAGGTGCGCATATATTCGGTCATCATTGGTTTTCCCAAACGCGCTTCTTTCTTGAAATGCTCCCTTCAGTGCCAGTTTTGATCTCGCAATAATCAATATGATGTCGTCATGTGCTGAATTCTATATATATACCGGGTGTAACAGCAACCTCTGGCAATATTTCGGGATATGGTTTTTCACTTTATTTGGAACAAAAAATTTCTAATAAACCATGGTCCGATTCGTTCGCCTTCAAAAGTTATTCTTCATTTTGTAAAATTTTCAATTTTCCTACTTTTTCTCATAAAATTGATTATATCTCAAAAAGTTTTTCACATAAATCATATTCAATTACACCTTTGGAAAGAGCATTAAATTTCCTATAAGAAACAGAAGTTTTATTTTAATTTAATTAATTATAAGGTTTTTCATTGACTTTAAACTCAACCCTACAGCGCTTCAACTGTTAAAAACAACTTTTCAATAGTATTTTGCAGTGGCGGCTACTGGTATTCGCGATTGCGCGACTGAACCCCCAACTATTTGAAGAAAAAAAGTAAAAAATTAAATAAAAAAGTAGCAAAATTTTCTTATTTGATTTTATTTTCTTTCATATTTCAATTTCAAAAAAATATTTTCATTTTTATATTAGTTAGGAACATAAGTCACACCAAAAATTGTATATACTATAAGTATAAATTGTACAAAAATTGTGTAATCTATAAAGAAAGTATTATAAATTAATGAAAAAGATCAGTAGTACAATCGGAGAGTCAGACATAAAAGAATAGGAACGTATATCAGTATAGGAGCTCCTTTAATATGTTCGAACAATGAATTGTACACTTAGTGAAATGCATGTGTATCAGGAGATGTATAAAAAAGTAGGAAGCAGGGGGTTCACAGTTGGGAGTCGCGCTGGAGAATTTAGTATATATATATATGTATATATAAAAAATTTCTTTGTGTTAGTATAGAAAAGTGTATGTTTTTATTAACTTTTTTCAAAAAAGAGTAGGGGTTACAAGCGCGATGAACATTACGATCTACAACGAACATACGCGATCTTACCCGGAGTTAAAAAAGTTTTTAGCAAATGTTCTCTGTGTGCGTGTGTGTGTGCGCCTGTGTGCGTGCACGGGTGTGTGTATATGTATGTGAACACCATAGCTCAAAAACGAAAAACCGTAGAAAGTTGAAACTTAATATTCCGTTTAGGTATCACCATGAGATCTGACCCTACGTTATCTGTCGAAATTCCTCAACCGGAAGTACCACTTTACTAGTTGATTTTTTTTACTTTTTTGCAATTTTATCAAAAATGGCTCCAACGATTTTCTTGAAATTTGGTATATGAACTATACATACAAAGATCTACAACTTCTATTTGAAACATTTCTCCGGAAAA